>PVKS010025974.1:0-22973 GCA_004027875.1 Aplodontia rufa | reverse complement strand
ATTTTGTCCTTCTGATTTATATCACTATTACTTCTGTCATACATCTTAGTCCTACATGTATGTGCCCTGTTTCTGTCCTCTTTAGTCATTTTTATAGGTCACTTCGTCAGGTAGTGATGTACTAGTTTTAGTATTATGGCTTCATAATGTATGTTAGAACCTGCTGGATGAATTTTTCACTTTCTTTTTTTTTTAAGATTTGTATTTAAAAAATCGTTTTAGAATTAGTTTTCCCCATACCCAAATGCTGCTAGTCTTTGATTAGAGTTTGAATTTACATAGTAATATGAAAATTAATACTGTCATTCTATGCTTAAAAATGATATATGTATCTAAATGATAACTTAGTTTCTGTGTTTTTAAATACAATTTTTAAAATGTATCCATTTCAATCTTCTGTAGTCTTTGATAGGTCAATTACTAAATTCTTTGCAGTTTTCATTGCTACTGTAAACAGTATGTTGTTTTCTGTTTTTTAGGTGATTATTGCTGGTATAGAAGAATACAATTGATTTTTGTATTTTGTTCTTAATACTGCATATTTCACTCAATTTCTTTGTTAGTATTAGTGATTTGTCAGGTGAATCTCTTGGGTTCTCTTTTATCTGTGTACATGTTAGTCCATTTTGTGTTGCTTTAGCAAAATACCCAAAACTGGGTATTTTGTGAAGAAAATATGGTTATTTGGTTCATGATTCTTTTTTTTTTTTAAAGAGAGGGAACAGCAAGAGAGAAAGAATTAATTTTTTATTTAGTTTTTCATGTGGCCTTTGTTGCTCCAACATTTCATTGTGTACGTGGTGCTGGGGTTCAAACCGTAGTGCATGTCAGGCAAGCACTGTAACCTCTGAGCCCCTGCTCCAGCCCCTAGCTCATGATTCTGATGACTGGATGGTCCAAACAGCAAGGTGCCAGTATCTTGACAAGGAATCAAAATACTGGCATATCTTGACAAGGATCAAAATACTGGCATATCTTGACAAGGATCAAGATACTGGCACCTTGCTGGCTGTATCACATGACAGAGAAGCAGAAAGGAACTGACCACTTGCAAAAGGGGTTTGTATGCAAGAGTGAGGGCAAGCCGAGTACAGACATATGAATATTGCTGTACTCACTTTATAGCATCCCATTCTCAAGGGAGCTATTCCCCTGCTCTGAGACTGGACATACTCCCAAGAAACAGACAGAATTAATCCATTGATGTGGGTGGAGCCCCCCCCCCCCATGGCTTAATTCTCATTAGATCCCAACTCTTAAAGTTCACCATTAACATCACCACATAGTCTTGTCTTGCTTCTTAATATAATTTTTTTTTTTTAAAGAGAGCGGGATAGTGACAGAGAGAAAATCAATTTTATTTAGTTTTCATGTGGCTTTTATTGCTCTGAGACCTCATTGTGTATGTGATTCTGGGATTTGAACTTGTGTACTCAAGCATGCCAGGCGAATGCTGCAACCTCTGAGCCACTGCTCCAGCTTCTTAATACAATTTTTATAAGAACTCATGTTAATTTATTTTTGTTTTGGTACTGGGGATTGAACCCAGGGGCAGTTAACCACTTAGCAACATCCCCAGCCCTTTTTATATCTTATTTTGAGACAGGGAGTCTCTAAGTTGCTCATGGCCTTGCTAGGTTGCTGAGGCTGGCTTTGAACTTGGGATCCTCCTCCATGAGTCTCCTGGGTCACTGGGATTACAGGCATGTACCTGGCACTAATTTTTAACTTTCTAAATGTTTGTTTGCATGCTTTCCCATTAGATGAGAAGTCCTTAAATAGACATTTGTCTAAAGTTATCTATATTCTTTTTTTTTTTTTTTTTGGCACTGGGGATTGAACTCAGGGCGCTGAACCAGTAGTCTATATCCCCAGCCCTTTTTACTTTTTGTGACAGGGCCTCACTAAATTGCTTAGGACTTTGCTAAGTTGCTGAGGCTGGCCTTGAATTTTCGTTTCTGCCTCAGCCTCCTTAACTCTTGGGATTACAGGCATGTGCCTAGTTGTGTATATTCTTAGTTGCATCTGCAGTATTACTCATTATCATTCACTACATTTTATTATGTTAATGAATCTAGGAATTACCTCTATTGCTTTATTAAACTCATTTTGGGATTTTGTTAGTGATGAACATGGAAAGTATATTCAACTTATTCGTACTTATATTAATCGTACTGTGTATTTACGTAGTACTTATGTTCTGAGGAGTTCACTGCTCTTACATATATGATATTCTGTAGTATAAAAGCTATTCAGTATAATATCCTATTTTTTGTTATTTTTGTATTTAAAATTGATGTCCTTAATTCCAAAATTTATAAAGCCAACTACAGAAATTGGGAAGATAGGAAAAATATTAGCCTAATTCCACCACAGCTATGCTTTTGATTTATTTTATTTCTTTCCAGTATTTTTATATGCATATAGTTTTCATAGCTGTAATTCTGCTGTATAATAATACTGTATTGTGTATTTTCACTTAGTATTTTGTAAGTAGTTATTACTTAATATGATATATAATTTTTATAAGAACTCATGTTAATTTATTTTTGTTTTGGTACTGGGGATTGAACCCAGGGGCAATCCTGGGTACAATACTTTGTCTGAAGTACTGTATTTCAGAAGTACTTTTGCGGTGGTTAAGCATTATATTGTAAGAAATTTTCTACTGTCTTTGTAATCAAGAATTTTAATATCTATAATATTCCATGAAGTTGACTTAATTTATTTAACTATATCCCTATAATTGGACATTTTATAGTTTTTGAAACAGTTTTTACTAAATTAACAGTACTGCAGTTGGGCTAGAGTGTGGCTCAGCAGTTACGGTGCTTGCCTGGCATGTGCAAGGATGCAAGTTCGAACCTCAGCACCACATACACAACGAAGTGTTGGAGTAATGAAAGTCACATGAAAAACTAAATAAAATTGATTCTTTCTTTCTCTCTCTCTCACTGTCCCTCTCTGTTTAAAAAAAAAAAAAAACAAAATAATACTGCAATTGATATTTTCATGAATGGAAACCTCCCAACCCTGACACCTGCTGCAAGTAGGTATACTGAGTCTAGAGATATAAAAGTTTGTGCGGCTCTTGATACATACTGTTTTTCAAAAGGGGTGTACTAGTTTATAGTACAGTTTATTGATGACAAATGACAATAGTTTCATCTTTGTGAATTTTTTTTTTTTTTTGGTTCCTCTCTGTGACTTCTGTTTTCTTGTTCTGGATTTCTTTCAGATTCTTGTCTTTTACTTTTTGCGATGTCTTCTGGCTTTTGTGAGCTGTATTTGTGAACTTTACTTTTACAAGTGAGTATAAGAGCTTTGCTTCTAAAAGTTATAGGAGGAAGTACATTATACCATAGATTATCTCTCTGATAGTCTAGGCTCATCAGAAATAAAATATACTTTCCTTCTAGCTCCTTCTAGCTCTGAAATGCAATTTCTTGTTTGAAAAAATAGTTGAAGAGTGATATTTCTAATTGTCATTC
Organism: Aplodontia rufa; assembly: GCA_004027875.1. Classification (NCBI taxonomy): domain Eukaryota; kingdom Metazoa; phylum Chordata; class Mammalia; order Rodentia; family Aplodontiidae; genus Aplodontia; species Aplodontia rufa. The sequence continues at coordinate 19,482 of PVKS010025974.1, read as the reverse complement.
TCTTTGATGAGGTTCAGATATATCATGCCATGTCATTAATTTTACTCTTTTTTCATGGTGCTGGGGATTGAATCCAAGGCCTTGTATATGTTAGTCAAGTACTGTATCACTGAGCCATATCCACAGCCCTCGTATCATTAATTTTAACTGTTAACCCATCTCTATCTTTACTTGGTTGGATTTAATAGAATCTTATTTTTGGTTCTAAGTTCCAGAATCATGATTTACCTCTTCCCTAGAGCGTAGCTGATAGGAAACTATTCCCAGCACCACTTATACAACTAAGTGTTGGACCAACAAAAGCCACATGAAAAACTAAATAAAATTGATTCTCTCTTTGTATTTCAGTGTCCCTCTCTTTCTTAAAAAAAGAAAGAAAAATATTTTTTGTCTGTGGGATTTTAGTTTCACTGATTTCTTTTCACAAATATAGCTAGGGATATATAAGGTTTACTGAATCTATGGATTACCACTTTTTCCCACCATTCTGGAAAATTCTCAGCTACTATTTCCCTGAATATTGCCTCTCTCCCTTTCCTATATCATTTCCTAGAATCAAATTAGATATACATAAAATTTTTCAACTCTACTTTATACACCTCTTAATATCCTCTATATTTCTATATTTCCTTCCTTTTTTCTTCTTCTTCTTCTTCTTTTTTGGGTCTCTTGATACCTCATTCTTAGAAATGTCTTCAAATTCATCTAATTTACTTTTTAGCACTATCCAGTCTGTTGTTTAAACTACCTGCTGAGGGCTCATGCCAGGCAAGTGCTGTAACACCTGAGCTACCGCTCCAGCTTCTCTCTTTTTTTTTCTTAGAGATTGAAAGTGAGAGAGAGTTAAGTGGTTTTTTTTTTTTTTTAATTTGTATCATCTGTTTTTTGTTTTTCCTACACTTAGTTGTGTACGTGGTACTGGGGATTGAACTGGGTCCTTGTGCATGCCAGGCAGATGCTCTATGCTGACCACTGCTCCAGCCCAGAAAAAGATCTTAAAAATTGAAGGAGGGGGCTAGCAGTTGAAGGATGGTGATTCAGCGGTTGGAGCCCTTGCCTGGCATGGGTGAGGACCTGGGTTCAAACCCAAGCACCATATACTCAACTAAGTGTTGGATAAACAAAGACCAGATGAAAAAATAAATTGATTCTGTCTGTCTCTCTTTCCCTCTGTTTCTTTAAAAAAAAAAAAAAAAACAAAAGCAAGTTGATGGAAAACTAATGGAATATCTGTAAAGAAATATTAGAAGACAAAAAGTATTTTCAAAGTGTTGAGAGAAAATAGCTGTCATCCTAAAATTGTGTACTCAGTTAAATCATCTCACCATCAAGAGCTAAAGGCTTTTACTGAAAAAGCTGGGGTTTAAACATGGGTTTGAACCCCAGTACCACATATACAATGAAGTGTTGGAGCAACAAAGGCCACATGAATAATTAAATAAAACTGATTCTCTCACTGTCCCTCTCTCTTAAAAAATAACGACAAAACACTAGACTAGAGAGGTGTCTCAGTGGCAGAACACTGTATGAGGACTTGGCTTTGAATCCCAGCACTACATACACAACTAAGTATTGGAAAAACAAAACAAAAGATGAAAAAAAATCAATAAAATTTATTTTTTCTTTCTCTTTCCCTCTTAAGAACAAACAAAAAAAAAAAAAGGGAAGAACATCTGAGATAATTACTTCACATTTTCATTTATCTCCTAGTCATTTTTCTTGGTAACTACCATTTATTGAGCGAGTTTGTGCCAGGAACTGTCATAAGCACGTTTCCATGCATTGTTCTTACAGAAATTTTACAGAGTAGATGTGATTATCTCATTTTATAGATGGGTCTAAAAGATCATGTGCCTAGACCAGTGTTATTCTGCTAGTAAGTGACAGAGTCAGAATTTGAACCTATGTCCACCTGAATCTGAGGCCTGTTATTTTTTACTACATCATGCTATTTTTCTGTCAATAGTAGACATAATTTTAGCATGTAAAATATGTATGTCCTCCTAGGTTGGGAGCTTCTCTCCAATTCAGGAATAAGAATGTTTGGGTTTCTTATGCACATGAAAATACAAACAAACTTGTCAAGACAGTTCTATATTGGACTTTACATCTTCATTGTTATCTCTGATAATGGCATGTTCTTCTTTGATTTGAAATGTCTGTCTGTAATATCTGTGATACTAATAGTCTTTGCCTTCTAGGGCTGTGTGCAAAAAGTTTGGGCTCCATGTCAGTCGAATGATGCTAGCCTTCTTGGTGCTCAGCACTGGCATGTTTTGTTCATCATCTGGTAAGTAAAACTGCAGGTGAGGGGATAGCATTTTCCCCATGGTTCACAGTTATATTGCAAGGAAGAATTTTTCCACACTTAGGTTATATTTATATAAAATGTCAATAATTTGCTGAGCACTATTATCTATATTATCTTGACTGACCTTTAGAACAATCCTGTTACTAGAAGTAAGAGGAACATTTTCTTATTTATTGATTTATTTATTTGGTACTGGGGATTGAACCCAAGGGTAATTAAGCACTGAGCCACATTTCCAGCCCTTTTTATTTTGAGACAGGGTCTCACTATATTGGTTAGGGCCTCGATAAGTTATTGAATCTGGCTATGAATTTTTGATCCTCCTGCCTCCTGTTATCCCAGCAACTTGGGGCTGGGATTACAGGAGTGGTGTCACCACACCTGGCTACATTTTCTCATTTTTGCAGGCAAGGACACTGAAATCTAGGTGATATGACTTATTGAAAGTCAAAATTTGTAAGTGGTAGAACTGATACTTACCAGGGTGCTTTTTATCACATTCTTGCATTAGCGCATCAGCCACCCACTTCCTTTCTTGGCCATTAAGGGAAGGGAAATAATTTTTTAAAAAGAAGTTCTTTGGGCCTAAAAACCTTATTCTTGATGGGGTTTTTGTTGTTGTTGTTTGTTTATAATTAGCTTCTAGAAATTTAGACTAAAATCTTAATCTAGAGTTTGGTTTTCAAACTGTGTTGCCATTAAACATTTGTGTCCTGTGGGCAGAACCAAGGTAGACTGCCAAAAAGGTGTATCATTGATTACTAGTTCTCCAGAAAAATTAAGTTACTAGATATCATTGTCTCAATTTTAGTTTCTGCTTGTGTGATCTGGAATCTAATATGCATACTAAATATACACCAAAAATAGTGTCCAGCACAAATTTACATGTTCACTTTACCACTGAATGTATCAAAGTTAAAGTTCCATGGAACTCTTAGGGATCTACTCAGGAATAACTTTGAGATCCATTTTCCTGGGAACAGACAGAAACCTTGGATACCTCTGCTTGTTTTTCCTTTACCTTGGTAGCTGGAATTGACAGTGTTGGAGGACATCAATATTACGTAGCATTTATTTGTGAAGCTTGTACCTCATTTTTTTTTTTAGTTACTTTGCTTCTCTAAAAATTAAATTTTATGTATGGGAGATTTCTGGGGAGTATCTTTAGTTTTGTAAAGTCAGTCGAGGCACACATAAGTCAAAGAATCCTTTGATTCATAGCCTCTGAACCCTCTGCTGAGTTCTTAAATCTCACTGCTGCTTCTTTGTAGTGCTTGTTAGAATCAACTGGTTTTTCTTCCCAAGTGCTATAGGATCAGACCTTCTGCAGCAGGAGAGGCAGATTTGCATTGTTTTTTTTTTTTTTTTTTAATCCCCCACCAGTACTGGGTTTTGAACTCAGGGCCTTGCACGGTCTAGGCAAGTGCTGTACCACATCCCTAGTACTGCCCTCACCTCTTATTTTGGGACAGGGTCTTATAAAGTTGCTGAGGCTGGCCTTGAACTTGTTATCCTCCTGTCTCAGCTTCCCAGGTAGCTGGGATTACAGGTGTACATTCATGGGAATGTACACCTATTCAGATCTGCATTTTTGTTCAGAGTTCTAAGAATTACTTTGATCGATTGTTGCTGTTGCCGAGGCCCTGAATGTGCTTATTCCTCTGCTGTATACCACAGCAAGGTTAAGGTACATATAAATAATTAGGGGGCTATTCAGAGGCCAGACTCTGTGTCATTGGATACAGGATGCACAGTGGTGCTGCCACCCAATCAATATCTGACCCTTGGATCAGACTTCCTAAAATTCCCATAGGGTGCAGGTTTAGTTAGGAACTAGGACAGTCTCAGAAGACTATCAGAAGATAATTATCTTCAGAAATAAAGTATCAGTGATGTCTCTAAGTCTTTATGAGTATATTCCCTACCTGGAATATAACCTGGGATAATTCCTGGGGAAACTGGTATTTTTGTTTAAGTTTTAGATTTGACTTATAGGCCAGGAGATGAATGATATAGTTAGTATTATATAATTGGGGCTGTGTGCTGTTAGCTGAAAAGCAAGAGTGAGAAAATAAGAAAATCATGGAACTTTTTTTTTTTTAAAGGGTCCCTTAACTGTCTATTTCTTACTTTGTATTGTCCAAAATATGTTCCTGGTTATTTACATTTTGCAGTGTAGGTTAATTGTTGATAATTGATACCTAACCTCAGACTCTTGTCCCCTGCCCGCTTTTCATTTCTTTATTCTTGTAGCATTCCTTCCTAGTAGCTTCTGTATGTACACTACATTGATAGCCATGACTGGATGGTATATGGACAAGACTCCCCTTGCTGTGCTGGGAGTAGCAGCTGGGGCTATCTTAGGCTGGCCATTCAGCGCGGCTCTTGGGTAAGAAACTAACATATGCTTACATATTCCTGGTTGTATGGTAAATCCTAATGTTGAATTAGTTCCATATTGTCTAGGTATCACCTAAAATTATAGGAATTGATTGGACATACAAAAATTCTGGGAAACAAAAGAATATTTTTCTTAGTTCAATGTGATAAATTCTAATGGTGATAAATTCTAAGAATAATGACTCTTAAGCATCTGATATGTGTGAGGTGCTGCTAAACCCTTTATTCTAGAACCTGATGATAACTCTGCAGGAGATCATTAGTGCTTTATAATGAGAAAATAGTCTCCAAGAATTTGAGCAATTCACATTTAAGATTACATTTGCTTTTGAATCCAGGCCTTTGGGACTCTGTAATTGATGTTTTTTTCCTATCTTGCACCACCCTGTGTTGTACTTTTTCCCAGTCACCCAGGCTTGAAATCTGAGTATGCTCAGTCCTTTTTTCTTGTTCCAGCATGTTTTTTTTCCAAGTTCCATTATGTCTCTTGTTCCTTTTTTGTACTCTTTGCTCTCTCTCCACTTCTATTATAGTTAGTGTTGCCTTGACTTTTTTTTTTAAGAGAGGGAGAGAGAGAGAGTGAGAGGGAGAAAAAGAGAGAGAGAATGAATTTTATTTATTTTTCCATCTGGCCTTTGTTTTTCTGACACTTAGTTGTATATGTGGTGATGGGGTTTGAACCTGGGTACTTGCGCATGTCAGTCAAGCACTCCAACCACTGAACCACCACTCCAGCCCATTGTCTTGACTTTTTGACTGTAGTGGTAATTTTATTTTATTTTTTATTTTTTGTACTGGTAATTTTAAAAAACATCTTAGGGCTGAAGTGGTGGCTTAGCGGTTACTGCTTTTGCCTGGCATGCATGAGGATGCGTGTTCAAACCACAGCACCATGTACACAGCGAAGTGTTGGAGCAATGAAAGTCACATGAAAACTAAATAAAATTGATTCTCACTGTCCCTCTCTCTTTATGAAAAAAAATTTTTTTAGCTTTATATTAAGGATATTATAAGAGTATTATTTCTTTCCTTTTTTTTTTTTAAGTACTGGGAGGTAGGCAGGCATTTGCATAGCATGCACAAAACCCTGGGTTGAATCCTAGTACTGAAGAAAACCAGGTTGTATGATATAGAAGGAATTGCTGGGGCTGGAGCAGTAGCTTAGAGGTTGTGGCACTTGCCTGGTAAGCGCAAGGTCCTGGGTTTGAGCCCCAGCACCACATACACCACTGAGTGTTGCAGCAGCGAAGGCCAGATGAAAGACTAGATGAAACTGATTCTTTTTCTCTCCCTTTCTCTTAAAAAAAAAAAAGAAGCCTGAATCTTTTTTCCACTAGCTCAATCCTCAGAGACAGTCACTGCTAATAATTTTTGTATCTTTCCAGAAATTATCCTTGAGTCTATAAATGTATACACATACATGTATACATACATACCCATATTCTGAAACAAATACAGTTAATCTGTACATATATTTATCTTTTCTTTTTCATTGAACCCAGGGTAACTTAACCACTGAGCTACATCACCAGCCCTTTTTATTTTTATTTTGAGACAGGGTTTCAATAAGTTGTTTAGGGCCTTGCTTAGTTGCTGAGGCTGGCCTTGAACTTGTGATTTTGCTGCCTCAGCCTCTCAGATTGTTGGGATTATAGGCATGTGCCACCATGTATGGCTATTTATCTTTTCTTTTCTTTTTGTTTTTGGGGGGGTGTGTATCAGGGATTGAACCCAGGGATGGAACCCAGGGATGGTTAACCACTGAGCCACATCCCCAGCCTTTTTTTTTTAATTTTAATTTTTTTATTTTTATTTTGAGATAAGGTCTCACTAAGTTGCTTAAGGTCTTATTAAATTGTTGAGGCTGGCTTTGAACTTACAGTACTCCTACCTCAGTCTTCAGAGTTGCTGGGATTAAAGGCATGCCACCATGCTACACTATTTATCTTTTCTTGAACATAGATTAATGTCAATCTGTGTCAGATGCATAGTGTTCTATTGTACAGTTGACCATAATTTATTTAACCATGACTTATTGGTAGATTTTTTTTTTGTAACTATACATAATGAATTTTTCAGTGAACTTTTTTTTTTTAGTAGTGGGGATTGAACCCAGCGCCATGCGCACACTAGGCAAGCCCTCTAACACTGAAGCTACATACCAGCCCTTCAGTGAATGTTTTTGTACAGATATCTTTGTATATTTTTGTAAATTTATTATGGGGTCAATTTTCAGCCAGGGTATTACTAAGAGAATAGGCTATTTAAAATTTTCTTCATTTCCTTTTCTTTTTCCCCACATTTTTTATTGGTGCATTATAGTTGTACATAATGATGGGATTTGTTGTTACATATTAATATATGCATGCAGTATAACAATATAATTTGGCCAACATCCCTCCCAACACCTCTCCCACCCCCAGGTCCCTTTCTTCTACTGATCTCCCTTTGATTGTTTTTTTTTTCCCACTTTTCCTGTTTTTGTGGATTGCGTGGGAACTATTTAGTATCTTAGAGGTGCATAATATCCTTTTTTTTTTTTTAAGGATAAAGAGTCAATTTTTATTTATTTATTTTAAGAGAGAGGGAGGGAGAGAGGGAATAGGAAAGAGAGAATTTTATTTATTTTTTCCATCTGGTTTTTGTTTCTCTGACACTCAGTTGTGTATTTGGTGCTGGGGTTTGAATCTGGGTCCTTTCACATTGCCAGGCAAATGCTCCAACCTCTGAGCCACTGCTCCAGCCTCAATGTTTATTTATTTTTATCATCTGATTTTTGTTTTTGAACACTTAGTTGTATAGGTGGATGCTAGGGTTTGAACCCATGTACTTGCGCATGCCGGGCAATTGCTGTAACTACCGAGGCACCACTCCAGCCCTCTCATGAATATATTTGAAATCTACTTTTCTTCATCTTTTTCTGCTCCTTGATTACTGAATGATCCCCCCATTTTACTCTAATCCCTGTAAATCTGTTCTCTACACTCAAACTAGAGTTCTGTTCTGAAAATGCAAATATGGTCATAGCATTTCTCTTGTTTTGTTTTGTTTTTTAAAGAGAGAGGTACGGTGAGAGAGAGAGAATGAGAGAAATAATTTTTATTTAGTTTTTCACATGACCTTTGTTGCTCTAAGACTTTGCTGTGTACGTGGTGCTGGGGTTTGAACTCATGTACTCGTGCATGCCGGACAAGCGCTATAACCACCGAGCCACTACTCTAGCCCATTTTTTTTTTTAAGAGAGTGGAGCAGTGAGAGAGAGAAAGAGAGAGAAAGAGTCAATTTTTTTAAGTTTTTCATGTGGCTTTTGTTGCTCTGACACTTTGTTGTGTATGTGGTGCTGGGGTTTGAACCTGCGTCCTTGTGCATGCCAGGCAAATGCTGTAACTGCTGAGCCACCACATCAGCCCCCATTTCTCTGTTTTAATCTCTGTGAAAGCTTCCCCATTGCTCTGTGTTGTAAAGGTTGGCAAAATGTAGCTGGTAGATGAAATCTAGCTGGCCTGGTTTTGTAGAACTGAGGGTTTTTTTTTTAACATTTTTAAAGAATTGTTGAAAAACAACATATACAGAATATTCAACATCTTCCATATGTGGCCCACAAAGCCTAAAATAAATAGTGTCAGTTCCTTTAAATAGAATGTTTGCCAGACTGGGAGTGTAACTGGTATGGCATGCTTGTCTGGAATGTGCAAGGCCCTGGGTTTGATCTCCAGCACACCTTCCCCCGCCCCCGGAAAAAAAAAAAAAAGAGAGAAGTTGCCAACCAACCTCTGCTTTGTGATGTTCTGATGTTAAGGTGACTCACAAAGCCCTGACTGATCTTCACAGCTTTTACCTCTCCTGCTTTCTTTTGTGAATTCTTCCATTCCTTTCACTCTCTATTCCACCCACATTGAACTTTGTTGACTTTCCCAAATACCTTGGGTGGCCCATTTTTATTGGTTCACCATTAGCCAACATAAGTGATTTCAGAATCATCAGCCATATACTATCATTTATTGAATACTTTGTTCTAGGCACATTGTATTGTATAAATTAGGCAGTCATGCTTCCTGCTCTTTTGGAGCTTACATCTTAGTAGGAAAGACAGACATTGAACAAATAATTAAAAGTATGATGATCAATCAAAGGAGAAATACAGATGTTATGGGAGTGTAAGTAGCTGGGAGAGAAAATTGCAAAATGTTAATGCAAAATCCACATAATTGAAGGTGGAAGTTTAAGTAATAGAAATGTCCCATGACACTGACAAGTAAATGATAAAGATGATAATGCCATACAAATTCAGAGATGGAGAAATTTGTTCTGCAAAGATTTTATGGAAATGACATGAATAGAGTCCTGTAATTGACATTTGGGTAGATTCTGGGTGAATAGTTGGTATGGGGACCAAGAGAATGTGACTGTGGCATGGATTTGAGGCCCTGATCAGTGCCCTAGATTTGGAGTTACAGAGGTGAAGGTTCATGCATCAATATGAGATAACGATTGTGGTTGCTCTGGGATGATAAGATTGTGATGAAGGAGTAAGGAAAAAAAAAAAAGCCAGTGTAAGGAGCACTAAGGGGGAGACCAGAAAAGAAGAAGGAATTTTTATTTTTCTTGTACCAGGGATTGAACTCTGAGGTGCTTAACCACTGAGCCACATCCCCATCCCTTTTTATTATTTATTTTTTTAGTTTTGAGACAGGAGTCTAGCTAATTTTCTGAAGCTGGCTTTGAACATGTGATTCTCCTGCCTCAGCCTCCTAAGCTGCTGGGATTACAGGCGTGTGCCATTGTGCCTAGCAAGAACAGGGAATTTAAAGGTGGAGGAAAAGGTGGAGGTAGCGTTCTCAGTGCAGCAGAAAGACAAAGGGAAATTAAATCTGTGTTGGTTTTCTCCAAGAGGAGGTTCCAGTGTTGTTTAAAGCAGTCTTTTTATTTTTTATTTATTTTTTATTTTTTAAAGAGAGAGGGACAGTGAGAGATACAGAGAAAGAGAGAAACAACTTTATTTAGTTTTTCACATGGCCTTAGTTGCTCCAACACTCAGTTGTGTATGTGGTGCTGGGGTTTGAACCCGGGTCCTCGTGCTTGCCAGGCAAGCACCGAAACCACTGAGCCACCGCTCCAGCCCCTAAAGCAGTCTTTTTAGCTTGTGCTAAGCTTTATAGAAGAACTATGAAGTGAGAGCAACACAAATATGCCACTTGCTCAAGAAATGTAAATAAAAGGAAAAAGTGTAAATGGTGTTGGAAGGGGATATATCAGAATTGAATTCAAAGTTTTTGATATATTACTGAAAGCCTAGTAAGTCTTGGAAGGGAGAGTTCAGTATTTATTTGGCAGGGTAGGTACAGGATAATAGGACCCATTATAATTAGTACATTTTAAATGTCCTTATACATAATATGTGTAAAATGGAGTTTATTCCAGCCACTTAGTATTTACATTTTTTTGTGCATCTATGGGATGCACACATCTCTGATAGGTCCTATGAAGAGATCAGTTTGTTTTTGTTTGTTTTTTTGAATACTGGTTTTCTTCTGTCTCGCTGGTAGAGACATTTTATTCTCAGCTTGGTATAGGTACATGTGAATATGACCTGTTAAGTATTTTATATAACTTCCCACTTTGTTTCTCTGTTAAAATAGTTTACCCATTGCCTTTGATTTGCTGGTCATGAAACACAAGTGGAAGAGTTTCTTTCATTGGTCCCTGGTGGCCCTAATTCTCTTTCTGGTGAGTTTTGTTTTTTCTTTTTTTGTTCTTACATTGTAATGAAAGTACCTTCTGATGTATGAAAGGAAACATTAGGGGTTCATTTTGTTTTTCATCCTTAGGTTTATCTGTTCACGTTTTGAGAATGTTCCCAGAGCAAAACCCCATAATAGTTGTGTTTTCTGCTCTATTTTAGGTGCCTGTGGTGATCATCGACAGCTACTATTATGGAAAGTTGGTTATTGCACCACTCAACATTGTTTTGTATAATGTCTTCACTTCTCACGGACCTGATCTTTATGGTAAGACTTCATGAAATTTGAGGAAGAATAGAAAATAGCTTAATTTACCTGAACTTCAAAATTTCAATTCAGTTGTCTCATTTCATCAAATATAGCATTTCTTTGCTGGTGGCATTTTCCTACTTAAGAAGAATACATTTGAATAGTTGTGGTGGCTGATGTAGGAGGATCAGAAGTTCAAGGCCAATTAGAGAAGATGATATTATGGCTTTTGCAGCCAAATGGATGGAGATGGAAAGAATTATGCTCAGTGAAGTATCCCAATCTCAGAGACTCAAGAGCCGAATGGGATCTTTCATCTGTGGAAGCTAGAATACATGGGGAAGCAATGGGTTAGACGGCTAAGCTAACAATAACTTCAAATTGTATGATTTTCAACGCAATAGGGGGATGGCTCCCTAGGTTACTTGGAGGCACAGGGAGGGGGACTAGGGGGAGGGTGTATGAAGAACTCCTAGGAGACTGAAGAGTGGGAATATGGGGGAACCATCTCAGAAGCAGATGTCATTCCTCCATGAGATACTCATTTTTTTTTAAAATTTTTTATTTTGAGTAACCTTACAAGATTTTAACAAAATAATATAAAATGTGTATAAAATATGCATATATTCTGGATATTGTAATTATCCCCAGGAGTGCCCCCCCAATTACCCTCCCTTATCCCTCCCTTCCCCTTCCCATTATAACTCTAAAAAAAGTATTAGATTGTAAAGCATTACATCTTATCTGAATTTAACTCATGCTACTAGACCAACTTTCTCATTGTCCAGGGTCTAGACCCCACCTCCACAGATGAGTGGAGACAATCAACCCTTAGATCTCTGGGTTAAGCTCATTTTACTCATCATGACATGAGATACTCATTTAACGTAAGAGTTCTTCTGGGAAAAACAGCAACAGGGGAAACCCAAGCTGGGCATCCATGATTTGTCATTACCCCTGGATAACTAAGTATATATACATTGGTTATTGATGGTTTGATAGTGTTTCCCGCTCAATTGTATTTCTATATACATCTAATAAAAAAAGAAAGAAAAGAAAAGAGTAAAAAAAAAAAAGTTCAAGGCCAGCCTGGGAAGCTTAGGAAGACTCTCTCTCAAAATAAAGAAATGAAAAAATAAAGGGGGGGCGTTCAGGATGAGGCTACCAGTACTGAAAACAACAAAGACATTTAAAGGTAGCACAGTGATGACATGTAGCCACTCAAATGCTTCTCCTTTATAAATGTGATTTTCAGATACTTACTCTCTGTCCTGTTATCTGTTACCCTCAATTTTAGAGTTAGAATTTTGAGGACTGTTGGACCTACTATGGCTTTTTTAAATTATCCTTTTTATTTTTATTGTATTTTTTATTTTTGCATTATTGGGTATTGAACTCAGAGCCTTGTGCTTGCTAGACAGGCTCTCGACCACTGAGTTTAAACCTACTTTCTCTTTCTTTCTCTCTCTCTTCTTTTCTTTTCCTGATTTATTTATTTATTTATTTTTATTAGAAGTATATAGAAATACATTTGAGTGGGAAACATTATCAAAACATTAGTAATCAGTGGATATAAACTTTGTTATCCAGGGATCTTTTCTGTTTTTTTTTTAAAGAGAGAGAGAACCAATTTTATTTATTTTTTCATCTGGTTTTTATTTTTCTGACACTTAGTTGTGTATGTGGTACTGGGGTTCAAACCTGGGTCTTCCTGCATGCCAAGGAAACACTCTATTGCTAAACCACCGCTTTAGGCCAAGATTGGTGTCACTCTCGTTTTTTAATTGTTCCTTTTTCCTCTTGACAGAAAATCAGTGTGATAACAAAAAAGAAAAAAAGACCTATTGTTGACACTTGAGAGTGTATAACCTCTATACATTTTCTATACATATATATACCTGATGTTACTTTCTCTTTTTTAAATCTGCATCACTTCAGTATCAGATATAAGGGAGAAAGTTTGGAAAATCTGTAGACAAAGTGTAGCAAATGGGGATGGGGTCAGCAAGAGATGGTAGGTAATTTGGTCAGCTTAGGGTTAAGAGGAGAATATTGAATGCCCTTAGTCTGTGATGCATCTTCCAGGGTACTCCCATCTCTACCCCTTCCCTTCTGTCTTTTTCTGATCAGATCAGCCATGTCAGGAAACATTTTATGAGAAAAGCAGATTTTTCATTAAAATAAGAACAATATCTTCTGCTTTAATTTTTTTTATTCTTTTAATCTGTAGAACTTTCTATATATGTGAATGTCTTGCCTGTGCTGTGAAGCTGGTCAGTAATATCTGTCTTCCTCTTATAAATGTAAGTCTTGTAGTCCTCTTATAAATGTAAGTCTTGTAGCTAGCCATGTGCCTTATTTGCCTGAGCCACAGTGCCAATAGAACCAATAGATTGCATGAGATGCTTTGAATGAGATTTACTTGAGCTGTCTGGGATTTTGGAAACATTTTCATTTTAGATAGCAAGTATTAGGTCAAAATAAGGAGTGCTTTGTGGGCTGGAGCAGTGGGTCAGTAGTTACAGTGCTTGCCTGGCATAGGCGAGTATGTGAGTTCAAACCCCATGTACACAACGAAGTGTTGAAGCAATGAAGGCCACGTGAAAAACCTAATAAAATTGATTTTTTCTCTCTCGCTCTTACTATCTCTCTTTGTGTGTGTGTTTTTTTTTAAAGAGTGCTTTGTTTGGTGAATTTAATTCACAAACTGCATAGTTAAGGAAAAAATCGCTAAGTGAAACAACTTTAAAAGACTCCTTTATGGTTCCAGGATCCCCACGTATATGAGAAAAAGACTCTTAATTTTAAGCTTTTGCCTCTAGATGTCTCCCTTCAACTAGGGAAAGTTTTCATGGTTCTAATTGTTCCTTGTTTTAGTTTATTTATAGGGTTTTATTTGACTCTGTAAGACAATAGATGATTTAAAACCCGGATTGCATGGTAAAAATTGATTTACTTGTACCCTATGGAACCATATCCATAGAGATAATTTGTATTAATTTTGAAAAATTGGCTTCTGTATTATCATAAATGGATTATTATATATTCTGACTGCTTATTTATAAAACCTTTTGTTAGAGTATATGAAAGTGGCATATTTTGTAGCCCTCTAGATTGATGAGACTTATAAATCTAGAAATAATCATGTTGGTAGGGAAAGTAAGGAAGAAAGACTACACATTCTGATTTAAATTTATACTTCTAGTTTAACAGTGAGTTGGTTAGGGCAGTGTGGTAAGTTTAGGGATTCAGTAGAGTAGTGTTCTGTCCTTTGGAAATTATCATTTGTTCATTTCAGCTAGTGTTTTACTGTGAAAGAGTTGTTGGGGCTTTTTTCTGCCTACTTTGATGTACCTGGGATGGCTTTGGTTCTAGTGGTGGCAAAAGCTTTGTTGGGATAGTGGGAATTGTCACACCAGCCATGAACAGGACTGATGCAATCCTTTAGTAGCTAGCCTTAAGGGAATTGTTCCTTAATAGTAGATGTGCATTTACCTCATTTTTGAATTTGGCAAATTTTTTGGTCTGATTTCCATTCTATAAAGAATGTAGGCTGAGTGCCTGTAATGCCAGCTACTCAGGGGCTAGGCAGGAGGATTGCCAAGTTCAAGGCCAGCCTAAGCAACTTAGTGAGACCCTGTCTCAAAAATAAAAACAAAAAAGTTTTTAAAAAGATTGAGGTGTAGGTCCGTGGTGGAGCCCTTGCCTAGCAGGAATGAGGCCCTGGGTTCAACCTCTAGCACTTAAAAAAAAAAAAAAGGTGCTAACTCCTTGTTTTAGCTGGCCTGAAAAAGCGCCTTAACTGCTGAGCCACCACTCCAGCCCCTGTTCCTTTTTGGGAGTAAGAATTCCTTGTATATTCTAGGTTTATAGTGAAGAGTTGTCAAGAATGAAGGAATAAATGAATTTTGGTTATATTAATGCCCTGATTACTGTTTTTTCTTTCCTTTTTTATTTTTTTATTTTTTAAAGAGGGACAGTGAGAAAGAAAAAGAATTAATTTTATTTAATTTTTCATGTGGCTTTCATTGCTCCAACACTTTGCAGTGTTCCTGGTCCTGGGGTTGAACCTGAGTCCTTGCACATGCCAGGGAAGCACTGTAACCCTCTGAGCCACCACTCCAGGCCCTACTGTTGATTCGTAGAAGTACTTTGGTTAGACTTGTGTTCTTCTGGCTTGGGATTTTCTTTTTCTTTCTCTTTTTTTTTTCCTTTAAAGTCCCTCGCTTCTGGCTTGGGATTTTCTTGATACCAAACAGGAATAATAGATAAAATTACTTTCTGAAAAATATTTTATTTGGGGGTCTGGAGTGGTAGCTCAGCAGTTATTGCACTTGCCTGGCATGTGCGAGTATGCGGGTTCAAACCCCAGCACCACATATACAACAAAGTGTTGGAGCAGTGAAAGCCACGTGAAAAACTAAATAAAACTGACTCTCTCTCTCTCTCTCTCTCTCTCTCACTGTCCTTCTCTCTTTAAAAAAAATATTTTGATTAGTGCTGAAGCAGTGGCTCAGTGGTTGTAGCGCTTGCTTGGCATACGCAAGGACACGGGTTCAAACCCCAGTGTCACGTACACAACGAAGTGTTGGAGCAACAAAAGCAACATGAAGAATTAAATAGGGTTGATTCTCTCTTACTGTCCCTCTCTCTCTTTGAAAAATTTTTTTGATCATCGGTCCATTCAGCAAATATCACAGATATATTTTTTATAGGTGCATTGGTGCTGTAAAATTATCAAACAGTGAAACAGCACGTCTTCTGTCTTGGAAACTCTAGCTCTTTCCTATTACTTACATGTTTGGCACATTTTATATTATTTTGACAATTTTTTCAGGATGTCCTGCTCCAAGTGCCTCATTAGCTATGGTAGGTATACAATTTAACTGAAAATAGAATTGCATTATGCTGATAGTTTTTACATACATCTTTTATTGCTGCTTCTCATACTTAGGAACATAAAAAGCCTAAAAAGGGGTTGGAGTGGTGGCTCAGCAGTTACGGCACTTGCCTGTCATGCACAAGTACGTGAGTTCAAATCCCAGCACCACGTACACAATGATGTCTCAGGATAACGGAAGCCACATGAAAAACTAAAATTGATTCTCTCTCTCTCTCTCACTGTCCCTCTCTCTTTAAAAACAAAACAAAACCAAAAAAAGTCTATACATATTTTTTAAATGAATAGAATTCATTTGAAGAAGCAATGAATAAATTGCCTTGCAGTACTTGCCTAATGTCCTCATAGACTATCTCATAAGGCTGCAGACACACAAATAATTATGGTACAGTGTATTTTGTGCTACAGTGTGAAGAAGAGAGGGAATCATAGGAGTGAATTCCTCTGATGGTATCAGGAAAGATGTGGTGATTGAACTGAGCCTGGAAGAAGAGTAGGAGTTTGCCTTGTAGATGCTGGAGTGGGGAGTATGGAGTGCAAAGTGTAGGGATGGCTGAGGCAAAAAGTTGGAATATTGAGTTGTTTTTTAAAAAACCATTTTATGATATTGATTGAATTTTAGGTAGAAACTTCAGTCATAAACAATATGATTTCATTATTTCCATTGTGATTGTAATCACATGAATATTTACTTCTTTCTTGTTCCTGGTTTTCAAAGGAGCCTTTCTACACTTTCTTGGCTAGATGACATACATTAATGACACATACCAGACCTGAGCTGGCTACTTTCTTTTGAAGCCAGGGAGAAGAAAAGGAGTACTGCACAGATAACAGTCACAGTACCTTCTGTTTACTGAAGGCCTAGCACCTGCCAGAAAATTTCCGCATCCTGTCTTCTTCCCCTCATAAAAACTCTGTGAGAAAGAGATAGGCATAAATTATGCACAGATGAGGAAACTGAGGTTGAGGTGGTGAGGAACTTGACACCTAGTTAAATAAGTAGTAGAAATTGGATCAGAGCCCAGGATTGTCTGACTCCTAGGCCTGTGTTCTTTCAACGGAAAACACCCTTAGCAAAGCCCTGGAATTTGGTCATTGAGAGTATATAGGAAAATAGGCATGTAAAAGCAGGGAACATGAGTTGAGAGTATTAAAAGTAAGATCCAACCCAAGGAATGAGGGGAAGTGGCTTCCATGAAGGATTTTGGCTTGAAGGGTGATAAGCCCTTGGAGGGCTCAGATGAAAAAGTGACATGCACATTGGTGAGCTGTTTTACATGGGAGGACTGTGCTGGATCCTTCTTGAAGAAGGGGTGCATGACCAAAGTAAAGAACACTTGGCATAGGAAATTTAGAATAGGAGAGAATGAAATTGCAGTCATAAGCAAGACATTACTGTGGAGACAAAAATCAAAAGGTAAGACAATATTGTAGGGAAGAAAGTGATTGGTTTGGCACTGATTTTGCTTCTGGTAACATTTCAAGTTTTCAGATGTTGATGTGGGTCTTTTTGTCTGGTGTGTGAAGAGGGGTTCTCTCTGACTACACCACCCTGGAGAAGGTATGGGAGGCTCTTATGGAACCACTTTTCCTTCAAAATGAACAGTGGTTCTATTGAAGGCTGCCACTTTGCAGCTTAGGACAGGATCCCACACCCTGTATTATCAGTGTTTGTGTATTATCAACGTTAGTCAGATCACTGGATGGGAAGTTTCAGAAAGTAAAGGCAAATCCCATTGTTTGAAGGCTTGCTGTTTCCCATCCTTGCAGCAATAGAGGGTCAAGCCCCAGTGGAGTCTGATGAGGCCTGCTTAGAGTTGACTGCCAGCCACAACTGTTCTAGAGCCTGTGCTCTTTTGTTCATCATTGCTGTGGAACCTTGGTAGCTTTTTCCTCTTGTTGGTACAAATTTGACCTACTGTAATTCAGTTCCTACATTTCTATAAAATATCAGGCCTGTAACAAAGTTCCCCTTCATTTAGTCTATGGAACAGTGAACACCATTCCTTCTTTTAGCCTCTTTCAAAGCTCCCTTTAGCTTATTTGAATGAAAGGAATTGAGGCACTTTCCAAAATGGGAGATTGGTGAGTCACTCCCTGCAGAGACCCTGCTGCCAGCTTGCTTTTACCTCATATCTTGCACAAGTTCAGTGTTCTACTTGTCATTCTGAAGTGTTTTTGTATGAATTGTTCAGTTTTGATGTTTTTTGAACATGAGCTTTGCGTAACTCCCCGGAAGGAAATACAAGTTTATACCTTTTTCTTTTCTAAGGAAGATATCTCATTAAGTAGAGGAGGACACTAACTAACAGAATTGACTCTTTTTGTCCCTCTTTGTCCTTGTTTATGAGATTATTGTCCCTTGAACTTTCTTCACTCTTGGCTTATCCCCCAAGTTTTGCACCATCCTTCAGAGAAATAGCAGTCTATTATGAAATACTCAAAGCATAGCTCAGAACTTGATTTATGAACTCCCAATGCATAAAAATAGTTGAGTTTACCAACTTAATACTTCTGCATTTCATAGTACAATATACCTAGGTGCTCAAGCAGGAGGGATAGTAAGTTGTGGTAGAGACAAACTTTTTTAGAAATATAAGAGCTTTTCTGAAAAAAAAATCTGTATTTGCAAATATCAAAAGAGACAAGAGCCTTTTTTCTGTTGATGTTTAATGTAAAGTGACCCTCTTTCTCTCTGGTCACTGTTTTTTTCTTCACGGGCTCAGATTTTCAGTGTTCTGTTAAGAAAAAAGGAGTTGATAGCACTGCCTCTACACTGATGGTCAGGAGACGGCTGTGTGAAAGCTTTCCTCTCCGGCATTGAATCCTAAAGGATTCCCTTTATGTTGTTAAATATTAACTAAAATCAGAGAAGGCTTATATTTCTTTTTCAAAAATAAAATCATCCATTAGTTTTCTGTGATGAATGGTCATATATAAAGAATATAAGCTTCAAAATGTCCCTAATGTTCTTGATATGGGACAGGATCTCTGTTGCTGAGCAATCTAGTTAGTATTTATTTATTAACATGTAGTAATTGTAGAAATTAATGGGTTTCACTATGACATTTCTACATGTGCATGTTTTGTTCATGGATCATGTCCACCTTCCTTTCTGCCTACTCTTCAACCTCCCTTACTCCCTCCTTCCTCATCCTTCATAGTATTTAGACAGGAAGAAGTGAACTTTTCCCAAAGGCGACAGGAAGTTGAACTCGGACCCTTCTTTAGTATGCCCCCACCTTTCTAGTTACTCCTCCCCTAAATGTTTCTAGCATTATGAGTTTGGTTTCTAATCTTATTTTGCTGTGCAAGCTGCAAAAATGTCAGGTTTTTCTGACTATTCCTCTGCCTCCTGATTACCCTTTTAAGCAATGCTGATTGCAGGAAATTGCTGTGGTGCAAGGCGGGTGTCACAACATGCAGTGATTAAAATCCGTGTGTGTCATTCACTGACTGATTGAAGCAATCATACAGAGGGGGAAAAGCAGATGAAAAAACCTGCTAAATGTGCAGAGGGGGCTGTTTCTCATTTGGATTTAAGAAATTTGAGTTAAAGAATAAAATCTAGTGTGAGGCTTGTGTTTTCAGTCATTTTGCTTCATTCCAAATCCTCCAAGCTTCTGAGCAGAGCCTGCGTCTCAATGTGTGATCCTAAAAAAACCAAGTTTGCTGCTTCTTGCGATACACATAGTTACTGGGTGTTCACAACTATAAAATAGCGGTTGAGCATATCAAGGGGAAAGATGCTAGAATGTAAATGCATCTAGTAGGTGAGAACAAGATGGAAGAGGCCTGAATAGCTCAGACCAAGTTTCTTTTATCACTCTTTCTTTTGGTCTTCAATGCTCAGAGAGTAATTAAATTCAGATGGCATTTTT
>PVKS010025973.1:0-28858 GCA_004027875.1 Aplodontia rufa | reverse complement strand
GAGCAGGAATAAAAATTAAAATGATAATGAATTAAAAAATAAAAAATAATAAAAAAATTAAAAGCTAAAAAAGTAAAAGAAAATGAAAATACCAAATAAAAAATTCTTAATGAAATCTTGTATCTATAGACACTGAGGGTGTCTCTGGGACCTCAAATTGAATGTCTCTCAGTCTGTGGCCCCCTGCAGGCTGTCTCCCGGTACCAGGATTGCTCCCCACAATGTGTGGGCTTGGGAGACGAGTGTTTTTCTTAGGATAGGGGCTAGTCCAGCAACAGTATCTGTGGCTTTGTTCGCATGCGCAGTCGTGGCTACTTCTGTAGCAGATGCTGGCTTATAACCACTGAGCGCAGAACACAATGTAATTGCCACCGTTGCTAGCCAACAGAGAACTTTCTCCTCCTTCGGACATACGCTCCACTCTGTAGCCCCGCCTATGTGGCCGATGGGAAATGTAGTCCCGGCGTTTGTAGGTAAGGATGGTGAGCGACGGGGCACTTGAGGATGGGGGCCGTCTCCGAGCACAGCTCTCTCCCTTCACAGATTGCTATGTTGGCAGGGATCTAATTAGTTACGGACAGGCTGGGGTTAGCGATGCAATCTATGTTTCTGCTCAGACCCGCTGGATCTTTAATGCGGTTTGCTGCCCAGTCTCTGTAGGTGGTGTGGGATTGTGACCAATGAGCACACGGAACGAAAAGGAAGTCGTCAGTGTTCCTGCCCGTGCAGGGAAAAAAATTCCCCTAGTTCCGACAGGAGAACTGTAGTCCCGCCTTGCAGCTGATGGGAAATGTAGTTCTGTCGTTTGTAATGGTGATGAACTACCGTGCACCCCAGGGGGCAGTCCTCGAACACGGCTGTTGCCTCTCACAGAGTATGAGTTCGGCAGGGGTCTAATTAGTTACGGACAGGGTGGATTTAGCGATGGAATCTATGTTTCTGATCAGACCCGTTAGATTGGCGGCTGCTGTTTGTATTCCTGTCCCTGGAGCCGGTCAGGAATGTGTCCAGCATACCGCGGGACAGAAGGATACTGTTCCCGTGCTTGGTAGAACAGCCAAAAACTTGCTATTTCCAATCTCGTAGGAATGCTCTGCAAACACCAGGCAAGGAGCTGCACCAGTAATCCTGGGGGGTCAGACAGAGATCTTTGTGGCAGACTGTTCACAGTGGCAGGCTTATGTGCCCATGATGGGGGTGGGAGGGGGATATCCCCCGTTTCTTTTTTTTTAATTTTTCCCCCTTCTCGCGAAACACCTAAGACTCGGCTCCTTATAAAATAGCTTCACATACTAGTAGTAGATCAAATATAGTTTCCCCTGAACGCACCTTGGAAAATTGCTGATGCAGTGGATTTTTCCCAATCAGAGTCAGAGCCCCAGCGAATGGTGTCACGCTTCAGGACGCCATCTTCGAGAGCCATCTTTTTTTTTTTTATTTTTCATTTTGAGATAAGTCTGGCTAAATTTTTGAGGCTAGCCTTGAATTTGCAATCCTCCTGCCTCAGCCTTCTGAAACTGGGATTATAGGCATGTACCACAGTACTTGGTGAATCTCAGTTTTTATTCTTAATTGTTTTTAGTATCCTGTGTACCTCTGAGAAATAATCAGTCCCTTTTGTGCAAAGTCAGCAAATGGAAGAGATCATTTGAAAAGCACAACTTTATCCAAGTTGTGGGAAAATTTACTTGCTCAAATTGCACTATTGGCAATAGCATTAAATGGCACACTTCTCTGCAGAGTGAGGGATTCCTTGCTCACACTATATTGTCTATATATGTAGAAACTTTGGGAGGTTGGAGGAAGTGGTTTGCTGGAAGTGCTATATTAGTGCCTCTCTTGGTGCTTCCAGCTGCTGCGGGGTGAACAAATAGCTTTGATTCACTACATGCTCCAACCAGGATGCACTGCCTTGCCATAGACCCAGAAAAAGCGTAGTCAAGTAACCATGTACTTGAACCTCCAAAACTGTGAGGCAAAATAAAACTTTTCTCCTTTTAAATTGTTTACCTCATGTGGTTTGTCATAGCAACAGAAAGCTGACTAACAGAAAAGGTTGGGGGAATCAAAAGCTAAGGTTAAAAAAAATCAACTTGGTGCTTTTGAAAAATTAAGATGAATCTGGATGTTTCATGAACTCTTTCCAGAGTTTTGTACAGGATTGCTGAAAGAATATATATGTTACCTCAGGGACAAGGAAGTAACTTCACTTCCAGAAAGTAAGCATTCCCTCCAGCTTCACTGGTGGGATTATTCTAAGGTTGATAGTTTCATATTTCATAAGCAGGCTTTCAGATCAAAACCCAAGGATCCTTTACTCCTACATAGCAATGCATACCGTTGTGTAACTCTCCTTTACCCATTGTTCAGAGTTTCCATCCAAAAGGTCACAGACTTCTACACATGAGATATCAATGTTCCCTTTATGCTGAGACATTTTCAATGTACCTTCTTTTATTTAAAGAAATCACTGGATTTACTAAATGTCTAAATATGGTTTTGACAAATACCACACATACATATTAGTCAATGTTTACCAATGCCAACTTTAGATGACAGAGCAGATAACTCTGTCATTGTCATGTAGTAGTACAGACCTTGCAATGTTTGACAATCAGGAAAAGGATTTGTTTCTTTGGCCACTCAATTCTTTCATTCCATATTTCTCCTGACCTTTTTCTTTGCAAGTCTAGGCAAGTTTCAATGCCTGTCAACATGCTACTTCCTCCATAAAGTCTTTCCAAATTCTCCCCATTCAGGATCCTTTGTTTTTCTGTAATCTGATAAAATTAAAATTACAGAGTCTTCCAGTAGATGCTTGAAACCACAGATATACCAAGTTCGTCCTTCGTTTCTATCTACCTATAATGCTTTCCCATATGTACCTCTAATGAAATTTAATTTACAAATTAGTCAAAGTAAGAGATTAACAACAACTACTAATAAAATAGAACAACTATAACAATATACTAATCCTGCCTGCAATGGTCAATCTGATGACTGGGCCATCTACTAAATAATTAACAGGTAGGTAGCATATACACTGTGTATACACTGGATAAAGGAACAATTCATGTCTTGAGTGGGATGGTGTGAAGTTTCATCACATTACTCAAAACAGTGCACAATTTAAAATATATTATGTATTTATTTTTGGAATTTTCCATTCAATATTTTCCACACTTGGCTGACAACAGGTAACTCAAAATTTGGAAAGTAAACCCATGTGTAGGAGGGACTCCTGTATTGGAACCATTGTCAGAACATTCATTTATTTTCCTCCGTGTAGCAGTTAATTTTCTATGTTTTTTCCAACTGATCTATAAGTTCAGTGAAAACAGCATTCAGCTTACATTTTCTGTTTTACCAGGGTGAATTGCAAATTGTAGATTCTCATCACCCAGATAAGAAATCTCTCTCAGTTCTTTTGATCACAGAATTTTGTATAGTGTTTGACAACTGTCTTGTTTGTATATTATAACATTGTAAATCTTGGCTTTAATGAGATTTCCTCTCTTTTCTTTGCTTACCTGGAAAGTTACTTTAAATTTAGGCCTTCCCCCAGTGTTTGATGGCATGCGTTTTTATGCACTACTCTTACCTCTGGTTTTAAGCTTTTCTTTCCTTTTATACTTTTTTTCAATTCCTCTTCCCTCAAATTAATTAAAACAATATACTAACACTGAAGTGGTCAATCTGATGACCAGTATAATAATTGTTTGCACTTATATAATTCTGTGACTATTTTAAATGAGGTTGAAATGACACAGAATATTAAAAATGAAGCATACAAGTCATAGCCCAAAGTGATTATTTTATTTATAAGAAAAATAAATTATTCTTGCAAAGAGTTATTCTGCAGCTGTGTTAATTTCAGAAAAGTGGTAATTAATAAAGGATGCTGACCTCTGAAAATTAAAAAGAACCTTCCTTACCCATATGAATGTTACCCTCTGATAGTTCATTATTGCTAGAATCATTCACATCCACTGGCAGGCAAGTCCAGTTCTGTAGTTGGCTTTAACCCAAGCTGGACATACATTACATGGCATTAGCCATGGATAACTAAGTACATATACATTTGTTCTTGAAAGTTTGATAATGTTTCCCCCTCAATTATACCTCCATATTCAACTAATAAAAATATTTAAAAAATAAACAAATTCCACTGTCTTATGTGTAAATGAGGGTTGGGGCTAGAAAAACTCTAGGCAGGCTCTCCTCACTCCTAACACTATGTGATTCTTAAATCCCCTTGTTTCTCCTTTTCTTCCCACCTGTGTTGATACAGTCCTATAACATTAGGGAGGAGATTTGAAATTTGCAATAAATCTTTCAGACTCTTATATTTCACTCAGTGTTAGTCTATATTTCTACACTGATAACAAACTAATGAAAAAGTTACTGGAAGAATTTAAAAGTGTTGGGATGTATATGAAGCCCACCAAGATAATCTCACGATTGTCCTAAAATCGTGAGATATTGAGTTATGTGAAAGAGTATATGGGGGCAGATATGAAAAAAAAATCTACAGTTTAACTAATTGAATATAAATCAACTAATGATTTTAATTAATGATTTGAACTAATGAATTGAATATAAAAATAACTAATGGTTTTCTCTTCATTGGTTAGTCATTTCATTTTAAAGCTTTAGAAAAGCTACGGAAGAGAGAAGATAAATATGGCAAGGCAGAAGGAGAGACTACCCAGGGAGGAAGGGTTGGCCAATGAGAGATGCACGTGAGACACACATGGTAGGAATGAAATTCTACTACCACTATTGCTACATTCCCCCAGTGTCCTGAAATTTCCTGAATGGATTCTAAATGTACACACACGTGCCCCAGACTACCAAGACAGGATGGCAGCATCAAGCTTAGCACACAAGCTTTTGAGGCCATATGCGATCTATTTCCTGGCGGTATAACTTGGATAGTTTCCTAATTTACAACTAGATTGTTACCTATAACATAGAGACAGCAGCAATATGAATATCTCATAGCAAAAGAATTCAATGAGACGATGCATTTGCAATGTGGAGTAGTTTCTGTCATTCATTTATTTATTCAACACTTATGTAGGGAACAACCATAATATGTCAAATGAGAATCTGAACATTTGGAATATGGTCGTGGATAAAACCCGACCTCACCCAGTGAAGTGTTTTTTTTATGTAATGAAAAAGACCCATTAAAGAGTGGTCTAAGGGGGCTGGAATGGTGCTTCAGTGGTTACAGCACTTGCCTGGCATATGCAAGGACCTGGGTTCAAACCCCAGCACCACATATACAGTTAAGTGTCAGAGAAACGAGAACCAGATGAAAAAATAAATAAGCTGATTTTCTGATTTTCTCTTTCTCTCTCCTTCTATTCCTCTCATTCTCTTAAAAAAAGAGTGGCCTAAGGAAGGGAGTGTCATATGTAAGTTTCTTTAATACAGGATTTAATTAAGACAAAGATTTGGAGAAAGACCTGTTGGACGTAGCCAGGGACTCAGCTTGGCAAACTGTGTCATGTTTTGACATCTGCAGGATTTGGCCAGCCTTTGATTCGGATGTTTTCTAACCTGTTTCTGTATCTTCTTAACTTTTACAAAATATGAAGGAAAAAACAAATAATGCATAAACAAAATAAAATAAATTATTGTAAAACAGGAAAGCCTCCTCATTTAGAACTTCTAGCCTCTTGTGACAACACATAACCATGTTTTCCCATTTTTCAAAGTTTTATCTTAGAAACTTGAGGTAATATACTTTGTAATAAGTTTTATAAGCAAGTGTGTGTAAGCTTATTCTGCCTTTGATAACATTTACTGTCATTTTGCATAACACATTTTTTTAAAAAATTGACAATGTCTCTAGAGGGAAATAACCCTTGTAGAATAAAGACAAAATGAGGAGTCTGTAGCAGGTGTTAATAGTTTCATAGCTGCAAATCATCTACCAAACGGCTAGTCATTTGAAGAATCCTGATAAATTTTACTTCTGACACTTGCTTTCACAGCTTCAATGTTTTTGTTTTTGGGTCTCCTTGCTCTGTAAGTGTGAATAAATCAGACTCCTTGGCAGGCACTATTTATCAAATAACTATTTAGTTAGAGATTGTTTTCGAAGTCCTTACTAGGAGGCATTCCTAACTATACAAGAAACTAAGACAAATACAGGATTTAATATTTCATACTCCTAAGTGTATGATTTTCATAAATTTTCCTGATGACATAAGTTTTTGGGGTTATCTCTATTTGATAAATAATACTGTTCCAAGACTTCCATGTAGTGGTGAGTTTTGCTCACAGCAACCCTGCATATTAGTAATAATTCTCCTTTGTTATGGATAGAGAACAATTACAAAGAGGTTATATAACTTCCTAAGGTTCATAAATGGCAATGCTAGGACTTGAATTCAAGGACATCTAGCTCCAAACGCTGGCTTCAATGACGACATTGCATTCTCAGGTGACCAATATGCATTGAGATTTTTCTTCTGTAACTTAGGAAGGCAAGGAAAAGGAGGAAATGAACGCCTAGTGGAACAGAAAGATCAAGAAGAACAGGGAATACAATCACAGCCATGTCCGGAATGAGCTAGCTCAAGGATGTGCTGGAGGCCATATAAAGGCACCCTGAATCACTACCCTTTGTTAGCCATCTTATTTTACACAGTACAAATGATTGCATGGCTGGTATTTAGCAGAAGATAGGGTCAGGGTGTTGGGAGGACATGGGGAATTAAGATCTGAGGGTTGCTGAGAAAGGTACTAGCTGAGTAAAGTAAGTACTTAATGCCAATGCCAATTAACTTCAGAAATTAAGAAGGACTAATTAGAAGCGCATTTTAAAAAAAGACATGTGGAGATAGGGAAGGGACTAAGAGAGAACGTTAGGAACAAAAGAACTGAGGACTAAGACCTTCGGTATTTTTGTTCTGTGAGCTGATCCTGTTTGAAGGTGAAGGATGGTGTTATTGGCACAGCCAGGGACTTTCTCTAACATTGCATATTTTGTCTATGACTATTGGTTCAATGTGTCAAATAAACTTCGGTTACTACATATTTTTTCAGTAGTATCTAGAATGTCATCTTCAGTTTTTCCAAAGGACTTCTGTCTCAGAGACATTTCCTCTTCCAGCCCCACACTTTTAACAGGCTTTATCCCTGATGCATCCTTCATAATAAACCCAGTCCAATGAGGATATGTCCTTGTTTTAGCAATCCCATTTCTACTCGAACAAGTTCAGGCAGTCGAAGGTTACACACCCAGGTTTTGGGGTGTGCATGACAATGGTGTCCCAGTATCACTCATTTTATCAAGTTGGGGCAGAGAAGCACACATGAGTGTGACATGAGTTACAACATGTTTGGAGCTCATGAACAATCTAATTACCAAGTTCAAGATTTGGTTGACAGCCAAGTTCCAAAGCTTATAAAATAAAAAGCAAAAGGAATGAATGAGATGTAACTCATGTAAAAAGATGATTGTGGAGGTTGATGAAGGAAGGAGAGATGTGTAAAAAGAGGCCCTCATGAAAGTCCACACAAGTACTTTGGAATGTCATTATATGAACAGGTTTTTACATTTGGCAGAAAAGAGAATTCAGGGTAAAGGGAAGGTTGAGTTAGTATATCTTCCTTATTTATATTTCCTTAATGTTCGGGCACCTATTATTTGGTAGTTCTGCACTGATTAAAAAAAAAAAAGAAAACAATTTCAAGGTCCTGGACAGGGTAATTGTGCACTTGTCTTTTTAAATGTAGCAACTCAAATTTGCTTGGGTTTTCTCCTTCGGTGTTTTCATTGTGGAAAGTGAGTATCTGTATTACCCCCATCTGGACTCACGGGAGGGATCACTTGGATCTATCAACCTGCAACTCGGAGACAAGTGTAAGCAGATCTGTTATTCATCTTGGATAACTAATAAGTGGATGTGCTAGCTTCCATTTCATTTTCTACTTGCATGTGGATACTAATATTGCATCTTCTAAGCCTTCTTTCTCAAAGGGTAGTGCAATGCAGTGGTTAAGAATCTGGACTCTGGAGTTAGATGGCCAAGGTTTGATTTTTAGCTCCACCACTGAACAGTTGTGGAAATTCAATTCATACCTATTCTTGTCTGCAAAGTGGAAATAACAGTACTTATCTCATAAGGTTGTAAAGATAAATGAGTTCATGGCTGTAAAGTACATGGAAAGGACTCTAGCAAATAATACATACTATTTAAGGATCAGTTATTATCATTTCTATCATTCATTGCAGGAAAAAGAAATTTTCCCAACCATGACATACTATTTCAGAATAGGAATAGAAGACAGATGACAAAGAGACTGAGTCAAACCCTCCCCTTGTCTTCATGCATAAATGGCCAAGGAAGCCTGTGGGTGATGAGTGTGTGTAAATGGAGGCAAAAAAAATCTGGTTTTGTCTCTTAAAATGAAATTTCTCCAGACTGCAA
Organism: Aplodontia rufa; assembly: GCA_004027875.1. NCBI lineage: Eukaryota > Metazoa > Chordata > Mammalia > Rodentia > Aplodontiidae > Aplodontia > Aplodontia rufa. Next base: position 20,408 of record PVKS010025973.1, on the reverse strand, counting down.
CAGTTTACTTCTTCGGCTTCTCATTATGTTTATGTGTGTTCTATATTAGAAATTAAGCTGGGCCAGAGTTTTCAACACTTCTTGGATGATAGCTAATAAATCATTCTTTTGAATCACATACTGCACAAAATGTGGCTATACTTAGCACATGGTCATGGTTTCTGGCTTTAAACAGGGTGCCAAAATTCATTAAACTAATTTTTCTTCTAAATGATCCTAGACATTACTATTTCTTATACAACTCTTTCAGAACTTGCTATTTATTTTCAAATCACTATTAGAAACGAGACAAGCAACATGGGTCCCCAAGTTGGTGGTGGTTTTTCAGGAGGTGGATCATCCCACCACCTTTTGAGTTGTTGTAATAAGCTGTGAACCCAAAATCAAAAGTTATATTGTATACTCTGGATTTTGAGATTTCATGAGATAGTTAAATAATATTTAAAAACTTGTAGGCCTGTCATCAAGTTTCCAAATTTATTTTTGAAGTAAAACAAAATTATCATCTACTATCATTATTCATAAAAAGAAGAATACTTTGATATATACATATATACATAGATATAAATGATATATGTACATGCACACATTCTCAGAGGGATTCTGTCAAGAAACAGAATGAGAAGGTAAAATGTGTATTTTTCAATATAGGAATATGAAGCTTCTCTATTAGAATGTAAGTTTCATCTGAGCAGAGAGTTTACCTTTCTTGTCTCCAATTATAATGAACCATTTTTGTAATACATTTGTTGAATAAATGGCTGACTAACATATGAGCAAAACAATGTCATATTTATCTCAATTCTTCATTACAGACTATCTCTAGAAAACTCCATCAAAGTCCAAACATGACCTTGGAAATGGATCTATTAACACAGTTATGGGAATCTACCACATATTTATGTGAAAAAATGATTAGAAAGCAAGACACTTGTATTATCAAAAACCAACAAAAATACTAGTAAGATTTTTCAAAAGATTACCAAATATTTTAAGAATAAAAATAAATGATTAAAAATATATGCTAGCCAGTGTACTTCAATTTGTGTACTGCTTTATATTAGTGAGAATCAATTTTAATGAGTTACTACCAGCTTTAAGAAATGAATACCGAAAAACCCCCCAAAACCCAACCAATAAATGGGCAAAGTAATTAAATGAAAACTTCTTAATAGAAAAAATACAAAAGGCTAGTAAATATATGAAAAAAATTGTTGAACTTCTCTACAAATCAGGGAAATGCAAATCAAAACTATGTTAAGATTTCATCTCACATCAATCAGAATGGGAAGGATCAAGAACATAAACAACAATAAATGCTGGCGAGGTTGTGGGGAGAAAGGAATACTTCTACCTTGTTGGTGGGACTGTAGACTTGGAAAACTACTCTGGAAAACAGCATGGAGATTCCTCAAAAAACTAGGGATGCAACCCACTGTATGACTGAGTTATCCCACTCTTGGGGATTTTCCCAAAAGATCTAAAATTGGCATACTACAGCAACACAGCCGCAAGTTATAGAAGCACAATTCATAACAGTTAAATTATGGAATCAACTGACATTCCCATGATTAGATGGTACGGAATCAACTGACATTCCCATCATTAGATGAATGTATTAAGAAATTGTGATACACACACACAACGGAGTTCTACTCAGCTATTAAAAAGAATGAAATTACGGTCTTGCCAGTGAGCAAATGGAAATGGAGAATATCATGCTAAATGATATCAGCCAACCCCAGAAACTCAAAGGTTGAATGTTTTCGCTCATATTTGGAAGCTAGAGTAAAATAAAGTCAAGCAGGAGGGAAGGATAAGAGAACATAAAGAGGGGTTGGAGTGGTGGCTCCATGGTTGCAGTGCTTGCCTGGCATGTGTGAGTATGCGAGTTCAAACCCCAGCACCACGTACACAACAAAGGCTCAGAGCAACGAAAGCCACATGAAAAACTAAATAAAACTTATTTCTCTCTTTCTCTCTCTCTCTCACTGTCCCTCTCTCTTTAGGAAAAAAAAAGAATACATAAAGAGCCACTCAAATACAAATTAATAGAGGAGCTAAAGGAAGTCTAGTAGAGTCAAGGAAAGAGGAGAGAGGGGAGAAAAGATAAGAGGGGAAAGGGGAAGTAAGAAGGAGGGAATAAAAAAAGTAAAATATATTTTGCACCTCTAAGATAATAGTTCCCATGAAATTAATAAAACTGGAAAAGTATTTTTTAAAAAATCAAAAGGAAATCAGTAGAAGAAAGGGACCAGAGAGTGGGAGGAGGTGAGGGAGAGGGGAAGTGCTGTGGAAGGATATTGGCCAAGTTACATTGCTACATTGTGTGTATGTGTGAATGTGTAACAACAAACCCCATTATTATGAACAACCATAATGTACCAATAAAAATGTGGGGGGAAAGAAATGAAATAGAATAGCAGAAAACAGAATAGAAAAGACCAGTGTCATCATATAGGGGGACATTTTGTGTTAGTTAAACCATCAAACTATTGTTGCAGTTAAATATACACAGGAAGGTAACGATTAATGCATTTTGGAATGCTAATCTCCCCAGACCTTATAGGGAAGCTTGAACTTCCCTCTTATGCTTCCATAATTGAGTCTGATGAAACTATATAACAACTGACAGATTCACAGGAGAAAAAGCATACAAACTTAATAACATGTAGTATATAAAATATGAAGCTTAACCCTCCTCTTTGGTGAGAGTGAAGAGGACAAGTAGACGATTATAGAAGGATATAGTGGGAGAATAAGTGAGTTTTAGGGAAGAGATTGAGTCCAGAAAACAGACAATGGTCTAGGACAACAATCTTCTCAACTCTGGGGGAAGTAGTGACAAATTATAGGAAGGTAAAGAGCAGAAATTCACCAGGGACAAAGGTTGTCTTATGTAAGTGGTCTCCTAGGTAATCTCCTGGAGCTGCTCTTTAGGTGAAAAGTCTGTCCAGACATGGCAATGATTTTAGTCTCCTCTCTTTCCTGCTTATTTGAGGAAAGTCCTAGGGAGAGAGTTTCAAGTAATTGCATTTTTTAAAAAAGAAAGTTCCTTAGTCAGATAGAGGAAATCCAGAGAGAGCCTTTCCATAAACTTGAGGAGAAGAAAAAACAGAAGTTTAGAGAGACCTCAGTTCTAGATTCTAAGGCTGTTTCTAAAACCTTCCACTGTTTTTTTAATTCAGAATGCTCAGAATTCCAAAGCATCAGCCTTTGAAGCATTATTTTGTGAACCCCAAAGACCTCTCTTCCTTGCTTCTCATCAAATACTAGGGCATATCCAAGAAGTCTCACTTCATTGCTTTCTTGAAAGGAGAAGCTAAAGCCTTCCTTGGAATGATGTTGCATAAAAACATGACTGAAATTTGCTGGAATTTAGCTAAATGTTTTATGGCAACCGTTTTTGTGAAAGTGATCAGAATGTAGAAGAGTAACAGGATTTCTTGTAGCCTCAACCAAGGGGATGGTTCAACGAGATGAGAAAAAGATGAAAGACATGGAAAATACTGAACATTACCTGAGCCCTCTACTTCAGGAAAACCTTAATCTCTCTACCCTTTTTGTATCTGGAAAATGAGTGAGAAGGAGCAAACTTTCCTCACCTGTTCTGAGATAAAACCTATGCCCACCCTTCATGAATCTCAGATTCTGTGGATGACTCCCTTATTCATCACCTCTATGAAAGCCCAGACCCCTCTTCTTTAAGACATTCAACATTAATGAGTGTTATTCCTATTACAATAGTTTAAATAAAATAATCTAATTATCAAGTACTTTTTGTCTTTGATACAGAAACCAAGGGGAAATTTGAAGAAGCTCTGTAGCTTTACTTACTCCTAGCTACTTGTTTTTATCACTGTCAAATTAGAAGCAGGCTTAGCCTTGCCCAGGATAAATCCATACAGATTAAATGTTATCAATGTAAACATATCAGAAACTATGTGTTGAGTGGGAAATTCCTAGAGAATCATCAATGCTCTTGCCAAACATATGTGTTTCCATTTATCTGAGTCATGTCTGCTACTATTATCTGTTTTGCCTGATAGTAGACAACAGTAGCATGTTATCAGTTGTGGTTTCAGTGATTGTTAAAATTCTCACATGATCACTACTTTTATTCTTTATTTTAAAGCTAGCATCTTCTAAGCCTGTGGTTTTCAATTGGGAATTCTTTCAATAAACTTTCATCAGATCTTTCACTTTTGAGAATTATTCAATATTAAGTTAATCAACAGTGATTGTAGTAGCAGAAGCAGATGTGTCCTTGAGACTGCTAAGTCAAGAAGGAGCACAAAAAAAATTACACAGGACTGAATGAACTGATGAGGAACAACCATGTTTGTAGTGTTGATGCTTTCAGTGGTGTCTTTTCAGGATATAGGTACCACTTTCCCTTTTCCCTTAAGCTATTGTAAGTCACAGGAATTAAGGAGTATATGCTTTGTAAATAGAAATGAAAAGTCTGCAAACAGAATCTTTTTCTTGCTGTTTCTACAGAATATAGAAACCCTGTTGAGCATTCTTACTTTTGTGATGATGTAGTTATTTGCGTAGGTTCAATAAGACTATCTTCCTTGTTTGGAGAAAATATTGGAAACGTAAGGTATGCTCATTTAATTAGTTATGATTAAACACTTTGAAGGAACTAAGATAGGCTTTCTGGAGGTATCCAGTGCTTATAAAACGCTCTTGAGAAAATTGACCTGATTCCTAATTTACCGGTGAGTATTGATGGTCCAAGTAACAGAATATTTTGGAAACCTCCAGAAAACAAGTGTCACCCAAATTTGTAACACTATAGTGAAATCCATTGATGAGTTTTTGGTTTAGCTTCCTAGGTTTATGATACTTTAAACGGATCCAATCCAAGTTTACTGATGAAAACTTTCAGCAAAGCAAACGTAGAAGTCCTATATGGTAAATTATCATTCTTGAAGCATCCAGGTGAACAATCAGGCCAACTCTGATAATTTCAGCCTAAGTTTGTGATCTAGGATTTTTTTTATCTTATCTTGATCAAAGGAGGATGATTACAAAGAGAGTTTTTTTTGTTTCAATGGAAAACTATAGCATACCTTGTTTATCAGGTTGCACATATATTCATTGTCTTTTATCTATTTTGCACTTTTTATAAATTGCAGGTAACTGACAGATGTATGATTCTAATCCACATCTGAAGAGACTTAATGACTTCCTCCCCTCTATGGAAAAGCTAATTTAAGTACCTAACTATAAGTTGGACTGGATTCCGTTACCTTAATCAAATTGTTATTCCCTCCCAAACTGTCAAGACTTCCAGGTTCCTTCAATATCTGGCTACAAACCTTTCAAACTAACAATTTTACTTTTCTCTTTCCTTGACTTGATATCATTGAAGGCAAACGTATGATTGCCCAGATTCCTATGGGAGTTTCAGGTGGCTTTGCAGGTGGTCCTTTCCTCCAGGTGCTGAAGTGTGCATACGAGCTGACATCCAACTACTTTATATGAAATTTAAAGGACTCAACTCTCAGCAGATCGCACACAGGTCAGATTTATCCCTAGACAAACCACCGTGTCAGCCACAAAGGAAGTCTAGTGAAGAGCTCATGTCTCCCAGTCTCTTACACAAAAGTTAACCAAGATGAGACATTGCCCACAGCACTAGCATCCTAACTTTAAGAAACTCAGTGCATAGTGTTGCATAACAAAGAATTTTCCACACAAATTCCTTGGAAATTGTTGGACTGGCACCTTCAAGGTTCAATTCCAGACTCCTTACTTTTATACAAACTTAGATATTATTACTTTTTTAAAAAAAAAAACTTCAAGTGTCTCACTTTTAAGGAGGCTCATTTCCACGAATTTAAAACACTTGGCCCTTGCCACTTCTCACAGATAGTTCCAGTGAGTTCACAGAAACAACACCAGCAAGAATTTTTTAAGAAACCATTTCCTAGATGCTGCTTAGCCTCACTCAAAAGGGTTCTGATGATCACCTGAGTTGCTCAGCACTGAATGATATTCATTCACCTTGAACAACCTTGGACAGTACATTCATACCCTGTGCTCCAGGAAAGCAGCATCAGTCAAGAAATCTCAACTTCCGGTTCTCCAAAGGTTCTCCTCCTTTTTCTTTAGCCATTGCTCACTAACTGCCATTGCATCGATACTCTCTTCCATGGACTAGTGCATACTGACTTTTACAGTGCCACACCACTACTTTAAATTTCTGCTTTGGTTCATTATGTAGAAACAACTGTTACATAACTTCTGACTGGTTTTGCCTTATACTAATATTCAATTTTGACTTTGGACAAAGGAATTTCTAAAAATAAGTACACAAAGACTACTTCTCAGCTTCAAAACTTCCAAGGAATGATCTGAAAATGACCTCCTTGGAGAGATCCTGCCAACAAGTGGACTATAAAGACAGGATTTCTATGTTTCCTTTTTATGTCTTATGTATCATACAAAAAGTTGGCAATACATGAAGAAAAATTAACAACATGTTTATTGGACGTGAGGATCAAATATATTTGACTCTTGAGCATTGCAATTGAGATCTATATCTCCTTTAACACCATTATGGAATGAATATAGTTAATTGCATGTCTTAGTTCAGGTTGCTATCATGAAATACCATTGACTGGGTGGTTTAAACAAAAATACAATTCTGAGGTCAGAGAAATCCAAGATCTAGGCACTGGCAGATTTGATGTCTAGTGAGAGTCTTCTTTCTGATTTTCACACAGCTACCTCCTTGCTTATCCTGGCATGGCAAAAAGAGGGAGAGGTCTCCAGTCTTTACCTGCTCTTATAATGGCACCAATCCCATCATGGGGCCCCACCGTCATGAGTTTGTCTAAACCTAATTACCTCCCAAAGTTCTCCACTTCAAATAGCATCATATGGGACTTCAATTTATGAATACTAACATATAGGACATCAAATAGGAGTTTTGGGAGGACACAAACATTTGATCTGTAGAATTGCCTATGAAATCAGTTTCATATCTCAGTTTGAAAAACAGATGTTGTAGTCTTAATTGCCAGTGCCTCAAAATGAAATGTGACCTAATTTGGAGTCAGGGTCTTTATAGAAGTAATCAAGTTAAATGGAATTCCTTAAGGTGGGCCCTAATACAATATGACAGAGACAGAGCAGACATGTACAGAGGGAAGACAATATGAGGAGAAACAGGGAGAAGATGGCATTCTATAAGCCATGGAGAGAGGTTTGGAGCAATCACCCTCAAAGGCATCAGGAGAAAGCAACTCTGCTGATAGGATTTTGGACTTTTATACTCTAGAATTATAAGAAAGTAAATTCCTCTTGTTTAAGCCACCCAGTTTGTGGTACTTGGCTACAGAGCTCTAAGAAACTAGTATACTGGGAAACCTTGAGCAAGATACTAGACTCTTCAAGTCTTAGACCTACGAACTGGCTGATTGCTGAAGTGTCTCATCCTATAGAAGAACAGTATTATCTCTCTGCCTGCAGGGAAAGAAACCCAAGCCTCACCAGTCCTAAAACTTGACCTTGCTACTTTTCTAATGAAACAACACTAAGAGGAGTGAGAAAATAGGGTTTCTCAACACTAAAGGACTGTAAGATTTTTTGAGTAAGCACATATTATTCCATCTATATTTGTTCCCTTACTTACCACTTATCAAATCAGCCCTTTGAGCAAAACCTAACAAGAAGTCTTTATGTTGTTTTTTTCTAACTGAATCTACAGTGCTGATTACAAGACAACCACTTTGATGATTGCTGTTTTTGTTTGTAAATCTGCAGAAGCATTTATTTTTTCTGCCGACATTTACCTGGAAACATATCTCAGGTTTACAAAGATGTTTCCATGAACAGCTGATGGATTGTTTAAGGGCAAACGCAGGAGGAAGGACTCATGGAGTGAACCACCTAAGCTGGATATCCTAAAAAGTTAACAGACCCAAGCTAAGAAGTCCAAGTCTAAGCCCAAAACTAAACAACAGCAACAAGCAAGAAGAAACAGTGAGAAAACATTAACTGTGATTTCAATTGATATTTTTAGGTGGTAAGCAGATCTATTTATCAACTCACAACTTAAGGCCAACTCATAATTCATAACTCAATATCTACTTAATAGACCACAAAAAATAGAATTCTTCTCCAGTAGAAGAAAAGGATTTAACTACTTATCTCTGGTATGCATAATCATCTCATATTCAAAACTGTCTCACTGGGAAAACTAAGCTAATTATCTGTGTCCTTCTAGGCCACCAAAACACAGGAAAAAAATCCCAAATGTACAAAATATCAGAGCAAATTATCCAAAGTAGTTAAGAGATGTAAAAGAATGGAATAAAATAAACCCAGAAAACAGTAATCTGGAGCTTTCTTATGTTACAGAAGACATTCAAAATTATTGATATAAAATAGGACAGACACAAAACTCAGAAGAATGTGAACATAATGCAATTTTTCATGAAAATATCCAACAGAAAGCACATGGTGCTTTGGAATATATTCCACTTACTTTCCAGAACTTAGAAAACTGGGGGAGCTTCACCTAGTGTTAACACTCAAAATGGTAGAGAGAAAGAAATTCCCTCAAAGACTGGGGAGAAATAATTCACATGGAACAAATGCTTGCTTCTTCTGTAGCTGAAATGAAGAGTTAAGAGATTTTACAGAATAGTTTAAGGTGATCCCTGCAGGCAAGGGGTTCTAAGGGGGTTTGTTTTATTTGTGTTTGTTTTTCTGGAATTTTTTCATTCCCATCTTGGGTCCTGGCATGGGGTTCACAGTATGTCTCTGTCATCCTACACTGTGATAACAGCACACATGTCTTGGAGTAAGTTTTACATGGAAATCATCAGTTGGAGTAAGTACTTAGGCTGTGTAATAGATGTTTCTCAGAGGGCTGCATCGGACTGCCAAACTGCTCACACTGCCTAGAAAGAGCAGCCAAAGTCATCACTTAGGCTAACTGTGATTCCCACTTCTCTCCTCCATTTCCTTCCTGCCTCTCCCTCCTTCCCTCCTTTTAAGCACTACATATGCATTCTATGTTTGATCTTAGTTTCCATGAAAAGAAGATGAATTTTTTTAAAAGAGTGAACTGTGAAAAAAATTCAATTGTGGCTTGGAGAGAAACATGAACTAATGATCTAATAGCCCATTCCTATCCCTACTGTCCACACACCAATTCATAGCAGTGGGACCAAAAGAAATCACGTTCACTTTATAGCTAGTGTATCTGCATCAAACTGAATGGATAATGCTTGTATTCATTTAGAAGCACACATCAATAAAGTTAAAATTCCTCTTCATTATGTACAACATGTATACTATTTGTCCTCTGTTTCAGAAACAGATTAGTACATTGACAGATATAAAGAAATAAATGGTAGAGAGCAAGGAAGAGAGGACAAGGATTCAGAAATTTGTTGGGGTTTTCTTTAATATCATCATAACTTGAAAACTTTTTTTAGCTTTGATTCCAGGGCTAAATTGTCTCAAAGACAGAAATGAACTTGTAGATGGGGTAAAGCCTTTTCACTTCAAAAAGGATGTATTTTATTGAATATAAATAAATAAATAAATAAATATAACCATCTTAATCCTTATGATGGAAGATAGTAGATTCTTCCAAACATTTTACAACAAATGCTCAAAAAACGCATGGCCAATGTGTTGAAGGCTTGATCCCCAGGCCATGACATTATAGGGAGGTAGTGTAACCTTTAGGAGGTGGGGCCTAGAAGGAGGAAGTGAGATCATTGGGGACATGCCCTTGAAGGGACTTTCAGGACCCTGGCCCCTTTCTGTCTCTTCTTTGCTTCCTGTCCTCCAGGAGGTATACAGACCTCTTCTTTCATGTGCTCCCACCATCATGAACTGTGCTGCTGCAGGCCCAAAGCAACATGGTCAACCAATGATGGTTTGAAACCTCTGAAACCATGGGCTGAAATAAAATTTCCCTTCTTTATTAATTCTCTCTGGTATTTTGTCATAGTGATGGAAACCTGACCAACAGAATAGGCAACTTTTCACTTTTAATCTCCTAGAATTTGACAAATTCATATCTCTGAAACTCAGTGACATTGATAATCTAAGTTGAGTTTGCCTATGAATCTTATTAAAATTCAGCAGGTTTCTTTGCCTCACCTATATAGATACTCAGCACATCATCCAAGGTCTACTTTTTGAGAATCATTCATCCCCAAAATGATCCAAATTCCTGGAACCAAGTCTAGATTGCCATGTATTTTTGGAAGTACAAACTTTGGCCACCTGCACTGGAACCCTAATGACCTACTATTCCAGTTTGCCTAAGACTGACAGGTTATATCATGGAATTCACTCAGCATAGGCAAAGCAGAATGGGTATGGAATCTAAATTCAGAACATTCTGAAATTTTTGTTAAAATGCATATTTTGGGTCTCATCTTAGACTTACCAAGTTTAATGTGGAAGGATGAGGGCTGTGAATCTGCTTTGTTTAAAAAAAAATCAGGTGCTATTTATCTAACTAAAATCTGAGAAATAGTAGTACAAAATCTGCAACAATGATCACCTTCAGTTTGTCAGATACTAGATCTCTGAACCATACAGCTGTTTGTTTTTCCAACAGACTTTCAGAAATTCTTTATTAAAGACCATAAAGATGCCTAACCTCTTTTTCTGACTTTAATGGCTCTGACTGGGTATTGTGATAACTAAGGAGTAAAGTAGCTACTAGAACCAACTACTTGAAAAAGTCTAAGAGTATAGGCTAATCCTTACAATATATCTGTCCAGTACAGAAAAATGAGACAATGAATGCAAAGCTCCTTTGCATATATTTAAGAATCAAATAGTGATGGGACATAAAGACACACAGCTTTGTATGATCAAGAATTGGTATAATTAGTATCAGAAAGCAAAAATAACTGTTAACACACAGAATTGAACTCTGGGAACAAATATCATACTTGCTTACTCTATAAGCTGTTTGCTTCACAAATCAGACAAGGTGAATCCATCAACATTTTATAGAGCACAGAATTTACATTTAATTGTACCCATGGTTTCTGTCACATCTAATACTCATCAAGTTTTTGTTATATTACTTTTGCAGATGCCAACATTATTACAAAATCTTGTTCTATTAAATGGGAGGAATAGAGGTCCCAAGTATGAATTCAAATTTGATTTTACCATTATCCAAAGTTAGAAGTTGGGACCAATGGCTTCTTGAGGTTATGGGAGCTTCGATTTTCTAAACTATGAATGGGATAATAAACTTTGATGAAGATTAAATCTAATGGTATATATGGAATTGTTATGAGGGTTAAATCTGATGATACATACAAAAATTTGCTAATAAATGCAGAGTACCTAGCCAATGTCAGTGTCATTACTCAAGATTAACCCCAGGCTAAGATGGAAAAGGAAGATGTGCCAAGCTTCTTAGGGACTTGGAAAACAGCTAGAAAATTTTCCACTTTTCTAAAAAACTCTGTTCCTATTATAGTTTCTTTACTGAGGTTAAAATTAAGTCCTTTAAATGTTTGTGATTAGGGTGCAAATGTACAAAAGGAAGCAAAGTTACAAGTGAAAAATTTTGGCCACCTTTAGTCTTTTTATTTCTCCAAATCATCACATCACTCTCCCTTGCACATAAATTTCAGTGATAATTCTGCGCTTGTTAATTTCTTTTCCAAGTTAAAGGAAATACACTAGTTTTAATGCTTTCACGGGCCAATACACACTTTTTTAAAAGGAGAAGTACAGTAAGAAAGAGAGAGAGAGAGAGAGAGAGAGAGAGAATCAATTTTATTTAGTTTTTTCATGTGGCTTTTGTTGCTGGAACACTTAGTTGTGTACACTGGTGCTGGGGTTAGAATCTGAACCTGTGTACTCGCGCATGCCAGGCAAGAGCCATAACCACCAAGCCACCATCCAGCCCCCAATACACACTTAAAAATGGAAGTTAGTGGCAAAACTAAAACCTAAGAAAAATATGGACACCTCTTAAAAACTGCCTAATTGCTGGGTATGGTGGCATATGCCTGTAATCCTACCCACTCAGTACACTGAGGCAGGAGAATCTAAGTTCATGAGGCCTTGAGTAACTTAGTGAGACCCTGTCTCAAAATTAAAAATAAAAAGGGTTGGGGCTATGCTTCAGTGGTTGTCTCTGAGTTCAATTCCTAGCACCAAAACAAAACAAAAACAAACAAAAAAAATCTCCCTAGTAAAACACATGTGCGGTAAGATGGTACTGTTATAAACAGGAAGTACTGCTCTTACGGACACATCAGTATTCCTTATTTTCTCTTGAATTATGAGCAACAAAACATCACTTTATACCTTAACATGCTATTGATATCTGCATACTTACACAGCTGACTCATAGATGAAGATATAACATTTTTGGTGTTTATTTATAAACATACATTTCCTGGTTTGTTCCAAAGAAAATCTGAGGCAGAATGCAGTTTTAATACATTGAGGTAGTTAAGGTGGTTGACACAAAAACACAATTTTGTAAGTCACAACATATTTAAGGAAATAAACAGTAACCACAAATGAGCAATATAGGTAATTTTGAGTGGTGTGGTCATATGGAAAAAAGCAGAAATGGTGCTGAATTCCCTAATTTTCAGATACAAAGATAAAATATGAAAATCTCTGCTCAAAATCTTTTTAATAACTTTCCATTGCCCTGGGGATTCATTTCCCTTAATTACCCACTCTCCAATATCTTTCACCCATGGGCAGCCTCTATTCCCACCACTCTAGAGGTCTAGGTTTTAGGACCAGTAGCCTAGGAAGTGTAGGGGAGGAAGGAAGAAAATGAAGGTGGGTGTTTTTTAAGGGAGATCAATCCAACTTTAGCAATAGTTCAGGACATGAAATACTGTGTGGCTTGTTTCCATTATCTTGCAGGGACCACTGACCTCAGAGGCTACTTCAGCACCTTTGGAGAATCAGGGAAGGAGCACTAAGCAAGGTGTAAAAACATTCAGACAGTGTGTTTGCCATTGGGATTGGGGAGTGTACTGAGACAGGAGGTCAAAGGTAGATTGCCTTGGAAATCATCTGGATAGGACTGTATTTGTAGGTAGGAGCCATTTGTAAGACAAAGGCTGCCTTCTACCTCTACTCTCTCAATTGTTATGTCTGTGCCAGTCTGGAAGACAAAATTTGGTTCTAGAAAATTCTAAATTACGTGAAACCCAAAAGTGATCGTGGGAGGAATTATATAGCCAACAGCTTGGCAAAATTGGCCTTGATGACTTTGTGCTTCTTCTGACTTATTGGCCAAGGGCAGATGGTGCTTTAAGGTCCTCAAGAAGGCCATAGAGAGGAGATTTCAGAATCCAGCGGAGGATCTGATCATTGTAGCTGGAAACTGTCTTGAAATCATTGCTCTTATCCTCATTCCCACACTGCTGGGGCTAAAGAAGGAACAGGAATGAGGGAGCTATGTGCTCATTCTTCCTGCCCAGTCAGGAGCACCCTAGATGAAAGCATCCCCACAAATCCAAAAGCTGTCAATCTGAAACCATTTCTGGTAAATTGAGTATTTACATGTAGAGACGAGACACAAAACCTTGCATTATTTTTCTTGTGACATGCCATTTTACCTCTTTACTTGATGTTTAGGCCTTGGCACACCACCGAGTTAGTAGCTTTCCAATTTTCTCACTTCTTGATTGCCAACAGGAAATAACACACATCTTCCCAGTGCACTAATTGACTTGGAGATGCCAAGGAGTACCACCGCATTTCCTACTGATGATGATGCACTCTTCAGGAAATGCTTTTTACGCCCACTTAGCATGGGCCGAGTTTGAGATTTTCTGTGTTTCTTGGTGCAGAAAGAGCTATCACATCATCTAAATCTGAGTCAGTCATTTGAATTATTCTCCTATACTTTTGTAGGTATATCTTTGACAGGAAAGTGTCTGATTTCACAAATAGCATATTTAAGTATGTTTCTGAAGGAAATTTTGGGAGATAAGAGGGTATTCAACTCTAGTAATTACGTGTGTGCAAATACCTCATATATAAAATGTGACATGTATCTAAACACACAGCTATTTATACGTGTCTCAGTTGTGAGAGTTTTTGTTTATTTAATATAAATCTAATGAAATTTACTTCAATTACCTACAATCTAAAGTAGGCCATAATATTCTTGGTTAACATATGGCAGAGTCATTAATTAAGAGTGGGCTGATGAGGAAAGTCAACCTAATGTAGAAAAGCACCCATATGTGAAAACATCTTCCAACAGGACCTTTAGGAAGATTCCAGAAAAAGGTCTTGTTATCACAGGGGCTGACAGCTCCATGCATGTTACTTCCTCTGAGGACCTTCCAGGGGGACAAGATGTGCAGGTGGAAGACAGTGATACTGGTGATCCTGGCTTTGTGTAGGTCTAGATTAATGTGTGTGTTTGTGCCTTAGTACTTAACAAAAAAGTTTAAATATAAAAAAGAAAATATTATAATAGGTTCTAACAGATAGCCTAGGTATGTAACAAGTTATACCATCTTGGTTTGTGCAAATGCACTCTGATTTTCACGCAATGGTGAAATTACCTAAGGACACACTTTTTTAGAACTTACTCCTGTTGTTAAACAATGCGTGACCGTACACGGAATTTTAAGTAGAAAGTGCTGTTACAAAAACATAATTATTATTACTTGTGAACTTCATTTGAAGAGATTTTTTGATAATATGAACTCTAATTCTAATACTCATTTATATCAATATAAATACCTGCCTTTCCACTGTATTCATTACCCCATTTTTGTAAAAAAAAATTGGTTAATGTTAGGTATCAAGTATGGTGGAGAAATTGTCATGAAGGTATTGCCATTCATGCTATAAAAATGTGAGAATAGCAACAATGTTGCAGTAGGAAAAACTACCAGGGCATTTTTGTTACTATCTGAGGAAGACCAAAATACATATTTATAGAAATTATATTTCTGAATGTTGCTGACAACTTGCATACCTCTGTTGCCATTATGCTGATAATTTACATCAGTTTCTTATCTCTGAACAGTTCTTAGGATGAAAACATGGCCTAACCTCTTCTGATTCACGCTACTCATTTTTCCTTTTCGCCACCCGGAGAGGGTGCTTAGAAATGCTGTGTTTGCCCAAGCACGTTCCTAAGAAGTGAGGACCCAAAAGAGGAAATAGGGGCCTAGCAGGCATTCTGCTAATGGATTTGAGCTTAGTCACCCCTGAGGAGAAGGATGTTAATGATTCAGGATGCTGGGCTGGCCTAACCTTTCCTCATCTGAGAAGTACAATTAGGATCGTCCCCCTCCAGCCCCACAGAAATTAATTCCAAAATGAAAGAAGGAATAGAAAAACTTTTGACTTTGTGCACCATGGCTCTAATGATTCTGGTTCTCAAGTACTTTATTATTTTATCTCTAGCTCTCCTCTCTACTTCTGGACTGATCCCTCAAAAAAAAATGCATTTTTTTCCCTTAGAATAATCCATTAAAGATATTGTGTAACTTTTCAAAACCTTATTCCACTTAGTGTATTTTACTTCACTTAATTGGAGTTCCTGCTTTATGAATAGGATAAATATGTTCATGAAGAAAGAATGCTCATAATGCATTTTGGTGCTATATATGTGCTAGGTTTGACTAATGAATGAACTAAGCACTTGTGCACTTGTAAATAGCTTGGAACCTGCTAAGAGGAGGTTTATGAGTGTGATCACCAGATGTTATTCCTGAAAGCACAATGCTGTGTGTGAAACACTCCCACCGTCAGAATTTATGAAATGAGTGTCATTTGTCCAAAGGACTCAGTTCAAGAAAACTCCAGAGTACAAGGTGAAAGTAAATAATCACCCTTGACAAAAGTCCCCACAGGTTCTTCCAATAACACTGTGCACATTACAGAATTTTTAACCAGAATCTAATTCTCTGGAACAATCAAAATAACAACTGTACCGGGCAAATGTAAGTTGCTGCACAGATACTTGTTGGGAACATTAAATCTCTGTGCTGTGGGGCTGGAGCTGTGGCTCGGTGGTTATGGTGCTTGCCTGGCATGCACAAGTACACGGGTTCAAACCCCAGCAACCCACTTACACAACTAAATGTCAGAGCAACTAAAGCCATGTGAAAAACTCAATAAACTCTCTCTCTGTCTGTCTCTCTCACTGTCCTTCTCTTTTTTAAAAAAAAATCTTTGTGCTCTGATGTAAGCTATTGTTCTACATTCTCTCCTCCTTTGTGGTGAAGTCAAAACACCTTGACATTTTGACAGGGAAAATTTACTTCCCATATAGCATAGTTGGATGACAAGATAAGGACATGTAAAAGCATTTCCCCCGGCCTCAATGTGTGCTGTTTGTGATGCATCCACCAGAAGAGCTTTGCAGTAGGTGGCACACCCTGGTTAAATGGAGATGGGTTGACAGAGGAAGGCACCTTTATACCACTCAAGAAAAGAAAAACTTCCGAAATACGATTGTTAACAGTTTCATGTAATGAATTGGAATTTTTTTTTAACAAGAAAGGATGAAGTCAGAAACCAATTACCTTAATTGTATTCACCAGGGAAGTTCAAATACAAGAGAAAGACATGTCTGTAAAGCAGTGTACTCTCTATTACTTATCTTGAAGCACATACTGAAAACAAAGTAGGTACAAACTGAGAATAGCACCTACCCCAAATGTCCGCCAACCAGAACACAAAAACATAGCCAGCCATTAGAAAGATCCAGAAAATGGATAATTAATGACATATTTTATGCCAAATCTGAGTAATAGAAGTTCTTATCTTAAAATAGTAATATGCTATATGATTGAAGGGAAAAATGCTTTAACTAGTTCCACAACAAGCACCAGAAATATTGGTAGCTCCGGCATTTAGCAGTCCTTTACAGAAAAGGGAGTAAGAAGTCAAATGTACAATTCCTAAGTTTGCTTCAGTGAGCTTCTATATGCAGATTCCCTACCTGAAACCAGAAGGAAATGAGAGCCATATCTTCAGTCTTTAATGCAAAAGGGTCATGAGAAGATTCACACATATACATATTTTTTCATTTATTTATCAAGATAATGTACAAGATCAGAAAGTTGATGAGAAAGTCAAACTATAGAAGAGACATCGCATACTCAGACATGGTGGAAAGAAAGGAATGAGGTGGGAAGCCTATGAGGTTGGAGATGACTAAAAAGAAATTTACCAGTTAGAAAGCTTATTTTCAAACTATTAAAAGCTCCTGGAAGGCTGGAGCGGTGGCTCAGCAGTTATGGCGCTTGCCTGGTATGAGCGAGTACGTGAATTCAAATCCTAGCACCATGCACACAACTAAGTGTCGGAGCAACAAAAGTCACATGAAAAACTAAATAAAAAAAATTATTCTTTTTTTTTTTTCTCTCTCTCACCGTCCCTCTCTGTCTCTTAAAAAAACAAAACAAAAACTCTTGGAAAACGTTTTAATGCCATAGTCTAGTTCATCCCTCTTTAGTTTTTGGACACTGTGCTGTAGTAGAATGAAGCTACTCTGGTATAGCATCCTTCAGGGTTGCACTCACACTGTGAAACTTTCAAGCTTCTCTGCATGAGGGAAAGTTCCTTATTACTCAGGTTTCATTGTCTTCAACTGCCCAAAAGATGTGTTTGATGGGCATTGCTATGAGGACTGCATGAGAAACAGTGTGTGCAAAGTACAGAGTCCTGGGCCTGGCTCCCCCAATGCTCCAGGAGATCTCAGTGCCAAGACCTGCTTCCACTAGTGATCTGAACTTCCCCAAAGATGTGGCAAGGAAAAATTAAAACCATTTACCCTAACTGCCACCTGGTGGCCCTATCAAATAATTTCAGAATTCCTGAGCAGAACAGGGGTGGGAAGAGACAAGATGCCTGCTAGGTGGGGCATCACAGGGTCATGACAGGATTCATCCCTCCCCCATATTTTTCTGTGCTAAAAGGTGCTGAGAAGCTAGTAGAAAAGTGAGGCATCTAGATGTTAGGAAATATTGAACTAAAGAGCTGCAGTCTGCCACGCAATAACTGCTTCATCCATTTGTTAATGCAAAACTCTCTGACTGAGCTTGTAGTACCAGGGAGGTTTTGCATTTCACAGGATGAACACATCTACAGGTCAGTGGTACTCTCTATACTCTTTATCACCAGTTTCCAAGGTAAGATTCTGTTTTAAACATTGTTCCTTAAGGGTGGAAAAATCCCTGTTATCTCACATTGCTTTCAGAATGCATAGTACCTTCCTTTGCTACAGTGCTAAGAGTTGTAAAGGATATACCTGTTTGATCTTTGTCATGACTCAGAAATACCAGTGTTTGCTCATCATTGGAATCTGGGAGTTTAATTCAATGCCAGGCACATTGTAAATCTTTGTTATATCTTAATAAATGAATTGATTCCCATTTTACAGATGAATCTGTGATAAGCTTAAAATATTGTAGAAGGACCCAGGTGTGGTGGCACGTGTATAATCCCAGTGGCTTGGGAAGCTCAGGCAGGAGGTTTGCAATTCAAAGCCAGCCTCAGCAATTTAGCAAGACCCTAAGCAATTTAGTGAGACCCTGTCTCAAAATAAAAAATGAAAAGCATTAGGGGTGTGGTTAAGTGGCCCTGGGTTCAATCCTGGTACTTAAAATAAAGAAAAGAAGAACACACACACACACACACACACACATATACATATATTTATATATCTGTATTGCAGAAGATCATTTGCAACCAATAAAATGTCCATGTCAAAATGAAAGCCCACAT
This sequence comes from Aplodontia rufa, assembly GCA_004027875.1. Lineage (NCBI taxonomy): Eukaryota > Metazoa > Chordata > Mammalia > Rodentia > Aplodontiidae > Aplodontia > Aplodontia rufa. The sequence goes on along the minus strand of PVKS010025973.1, from coordinate 1,661 downwards.
GTTCTGACCCCGTTGCAACATTACTTTCATTCATTCTGTCTTTCAGTAGGATTATTTCAAATACTCATCCATGTGTAATCTCTGTCCAGAGAAGGCAATGTTGGACTTCATGATTATTTGCTCCATCATTGTTTTAATCATACAGATCTCATGGACTTTGATTACCTTTCTATAATACCAAGTTGGTTTAGGGAAAGTGAAACATAAGCCTAAACATACAGGATTGTAACAGCTATAATTTGAAATGGGAAGCCGGACTTCAGGAGCATCCCACAGGAAGATCCTTTGATTCTCATGTAGTTCTGAGTAAAGAGAGATTAATTTCAAAAAAAAGGAGAGCTCTAGACATATAGTCAGTGAGACTCCTAGGCATTTCCTTTAAGAAGATGCAACCTCACACAGGCTGTGTCCTCAGAATGGATGTAACTGTACTGTAGGACCAACTCTGTGACTGCAGTCATTCAAAGGACCAATCCCTACAGTGTTTGCATCATCCAGCCACTGAGGCCCCTCAATTGTTATTAGGAACCTGCTATATTGAGATGACTTCAGCGCACTTTACGAAGACTGGAATCTTTTTTGCCAGATCTCTCATCACTTCTTTTCGGATTCCTTTTTCTGCTTTTTTCTCAAGTATTCCATTGACCTGAATAATTCTGGAACTGCAAGTGAGGTGGACTTCTATTTTATTTTAACTGTCTCATCTCATAGGCTTATCACACTAGTCACAAAGGCCAGAGCTTAGGATCAGCGGAAGGAGCAAAGCTGAGCACTGATTCCCATTTCCCTGCTTCCCAGGTTATTAACTTTTTCCAGTCAGCCATAGCTCTTGGCTCTCTCAATTCTTGTTCTTTCTTTCACCTTGTGCATAAGTCTTCGTAGTACATAGTTACTCATAGTACACTATTGACTATATATCCTGCTGCTTTGTTGGTGTAAACCCTTAATTTTCTACCACTAGTTACCCTTCTCTTTTGTAAATCCATTCATTTTCTGTCTTTCTCTTTTTTTTTTGATGAGGTATTTTTATTGTATTCTTATTTCAAAATAATCATGCTCATGACAGAAATATTCAAATATACTAAACATCTATGCACTATTAAAAATCATAACCTTGGGGCTGGAGTGGTGGCCTGGCAGTTACAGCACTTGCCTGGCATCTGCAAAGACACAAGTTTAAACCCCAGCACCATGTGCACAGCAAACTGTCAGAGCAACAAAAGCCACATTAAAAACTAAATAAAATTGATATTCTCTCTCTCTCTCTCTCTCTCTCTTTCTCTCTCTCTCACTCACTGTCCCTCTTTTTTTTTAATTTATTTATTTTTGAGCAACCTTACAAGATTTTAACAAAACAATATAAAATGTGTATAAGATGTGTATATATTCTGGACATTGCAAATGTCCCCAGGAGTGACCCCCCCAATTACCCTCACTTATCCCTCCCTTCCCCTTCCCGTTGTAACTCTAAAAATAGTATTAAATTGTAAAGCATTACATCTTATCTGAATTTAACTCATGTTTCTAGACCAACTTTCTCATTGTCCAGGGTCTAGTCCCCACCTCCACAGATGAGTGGAGACAATCGACCCTTAGATCTCTGGGTTAAGCTGATTTTGCTCATCATGATCTCTTCCATAACCATCCATTTACCCTCGAAG
>PVKS010025972.1:0-29206 GCA_004027875.1 Aplodontia rufa | reverse complement strand
ATCCTTAGAGACACCTTTCACTCTTTGAGGCTGTTTATTTTTATTCTGTTATTTATGTTCACTGTTTCTTGCCAGAAGATGAGCTCTGTGAAGGCAGAGATCACGTCTATCTTGTTGGCCTTTCCGCTTCCAACACCTAGACCAACATGAAGCAGACATCTGTCATGTTGCACAGGCATACCATTATCAATTAATTAGGCTAATAGAACGTTACTGGTATAACAATATAAAGTAGACATTAGGAGTGCAGAATCTGTATCCAGGCTACCTGAACTTCATTCCATGTATGCAAATTTGGAAAATGCATGTGTGACCCTGGGCCAGTTAGGTGTCATCTTTGTGACTCAGTTTCTTCATGTGAGGAAGTGGTATGAGCAGTAGAACATAACAGCACATAACTTACAAAATAATCATTACCAGTAAATAATTTTTTAAGAAGGCCCATGACATGCACTCAATAAAAGTCATTATTATCTTAAAACTGAGTATAGTAAATACTGCTGGGGACTTTCAAATCCTAGTTTGGTGCTCAAGGAAGAAAAGAAATCATTTTAACTTCCCTACATCAACTAATTGGTTAGTGACCTTGAGTTGGTTCAGGGTCTTCTCTGGACCTCAGTCTCCTCATCTAGAAATTAAAGATTTGGACCATTTAATGCCTAGGTAGCTCCCAGCTTTAGTTTCCTGAATGTCCTGATTGTAGGATGTAAGAGTTTGGGTTGTCGCTACCTGACATTTGGATCTGAGTGGCTTATTATGGGAAAGAGGGTCTGGGCGGCCGAGGAAATTGTTCACAAAGCCAGGACTCTGCAGAACGGGATGTCCTAGGTTCTCAGCAGTGGGAGGGGCATCCCAAACCTGCACAGCATCAGACACCATCTCTGCCAATGACCACACTGTGAAAGGTGGCCCCAGCCCTTTGGCTACCTGGTCCCAGAAATTCCTGCTGGACCCAGCAGACCTGGCTTTTGGTAGCTACCCTGCAGGTGCCACCTTTGTTGTGATGAGTGAGTTGGTGTGAAAGCCACTCCCAGGTGCTTGTACGAGTTTGAGATGATAATAATTAACAAGCCCCTGGCAATTACACCCAGTCATGTGTAAGGTCAGGAACAACGTGCGCTGTCAGTCAACATTGGCGCTGGGTGGCGGGTGAGTGGCAGAGCCAGGGGCACGCACCTCCTTGTGCAGAATTAATCGTCTCTCGGAGCAGAGCTGTCACTCCTTTGCCCCTGGCCCAGCACGAGGTACTGGGAGGCCTGTCAATCTCCCTGATGGGGAAGAGGAAGAAAGTCTTTGATGACAAGTACAACCCTGTGCCACAGAGCTGGAGCAGCCCCCATTGGAGCCACCAACACCCCCAAGAGGCCCCAATCCTGTGCATTGTGCTTGGGCTATCGAGGAGAGCAAAGCCTTTTGCAGGAAGGTGGCTTCGCTCTGGATGCACCCAGCATGTCCACTTGCAGATGAAGAAGTGCGCTTACCTCGCTTTGGTGCTTTGAAGGCCCAGAGTAAAGCAGCTCTGCTCTCCCAGGAGCAGCAGCTGGGGACGGAGTATGGCTGGAGATAGGGGAGTGAGTGTCTGCAGACAGGACTCAGCCTGCAGACTCCTGGCTCTTTCTCAGATTCCCTGAGCTCTGCTCCAAGCTCTGCCGCTTGCTCACCCTCAGCCCTGAGTAACTCATGCAGTTTCTTTGTGGTGGGATGCTATCGCCAAGCATCTATCTTTTTTGTTGTTGTTGTTGCTAAATTAGTATTTCGTCCCAGGAATCTCTTCCATTCCGTTTTACTCCCTACCCTTCATCCCCAGGAAAACACTCAGAGCAAAAATTCAAACAGAATAACAAGGAGTTATTATTATTTCTGTTATTATTAATCTTTAAGCTTTAGATGATCAATGTTTTGGCTTAAAAATTAGCGTAGAAGTGTTCTTGCTAGAGCAAGCCACAATTTACTTCAGAAACTAAACAAAATGAATTAAAAAAAGAGATGAACACCAAATTGAGAGAGACCTCCAGCCCTTCTCCTGGGCTGAGGATCTGGGAGCAGAGGTAGGTTCTGCAGGGAGATTTGGGGACATGAGGGTGGAGGACCCCTGATCTTACTTCCCAAGCTGGAACTGGATGGTGGGAGGCCACAAGGATCCGACCCCCTGACCTGGGCTAACCACAGTGGAGTGGTCTGGAAAGAGAGTGGTTTCAGCTGCGGAGGGTGGGGGGACCAACCTCCTACCCTTCCCCAAAGGTGCAGGGAGCAACCACTGCTCCAGAGCCCCAAAGGGCTCAGAGGGTAAGTAAGAGTGAGCTGGCCTCACCGAGGGTCTCATGATCCTGGAGAGTGGGTGGGCGCTGCAAAGTGCGATAGCATCAAGGATGGGGCCAGGAACGAGACAGGAGATGGAGACTTCGGGTGGGCTACAATATCTGCAAAGAATAGAAAAGGACCACACACAGCTCAAGAGATGGCATGGACAGTGGTCAACATGCACCCAGAACTGCTCTGCCTCTCTTCCTGATGCCCAGGGAGAGGGAGAGAGGTGGAATCTTGAATGGGCTGACTTTGAAATGGATTTTTGATTCTGAATTTAGGCTCGTTGAATTATAGACAAATGACATTGATCTTCTGCATGCAGTGTCTTCTAAATATCATACCAGGTACACCACCCATCTGCAGAGGTAAAATGTACCCTTTCTGAACCATCCAGAGCCCAAATATGGCTATGGAGAAAGCGGTTGACGACCTAGGAAGAACCCAAGGAGCCAGAGGAGGACAGGGGAGGGCTTGCAGTCCCAATCATACCATGTCCGTGGCCTCCTGAAGATGCCAGCTCAGCTCTTCTGGGCTATGTCTTCCCAAAGCCAGGTGAGGATCGGAATCCCCTGGGATTATGTCAAATCACTGGTTCCTGGAGAAGCATTCCGGGGAGTCCTATGATGTGAATCTGACTTGGGACTCAGAAGTTGATTTTTCTATTTTGGAGTGTGGCAGCCTTGTAAGTTCAGGATCCACCTCCTGGAGTGAGTGGGGTATAGGACTGGCCACTTCTGGGGCTCAGGTGAGGTCTTAGCATGCTACCAAAGCTCACGGCTGCCCTCTGCTGAAGATGAAGGCCAAAGCTGAGTTTATTTCATTACTCAGAACTGCTCAAAGATTCCAATAGGATAAGCCATCCCTGTTGTGCAGAAACTGGAGTGTATGTGTGGCGGGGGGAAGAGCAGGCAGAAGGTTCCGAATGTGAAAGGCTTTCTTCCTGCTCCAGCAGAAGTCAGCTTCTTTTGAACACAATAGAATACTATTCAGCCATCAAAAGGAAAAATCTGGAGATAATTATTTTAAGTGAAAAATCCAGGCAGAAAGAGAAGTGCCACATGATTGTGCTCAAATATTGAATATAAAAAGTGGATCTCTCAGAGTAAGTGAGCAGAATTGCAGTTACCACAAACTGCAGAGGGAAGGGAGAAGGAGGAGACAGGATAGATCGCTTAGGGTAAGGAGTGCAAATTCACAACCAGATAAAAAGTATTGATGTTCTATTACATGGAGGATGATTTTAGTTAGCAACTTATATTGTAGGATCCAAAATTACCAGAAGGTAAGACTTTGAATGTTCTTATCCCAAAGAAATATTTGAAATAATAACTTAAGTATCTTGAGTTGATCAATATATAATGTATAAATATACCAAGACACCATATTGTGTTTCCTAAAAATATACAATTATTATCTGTCAATAAATTTAAAAATAAGTAAATAAACAGAAAGATTATAAAAGAAGTTAGCTTCTTGGGGTAGAGTGATCTGTATTAATTGAGACTGATTTTCAAATGCAGGTTGGGAGACTACCCATCAGGGATGCCCAAGGAGGGGACTCAAGAAAGGATTGGGTGAGGTTGACCATCAGCCTTTTGAAGTCCAATTTCCAAGACCTTAGGACCACCAGGTGAAAAGTAGACTTAAGGGACTGTTAGTTGGCCATTAGGATTAAATGTCTGATGTGAACTGGGTACTGTGGTGCTTGCCGGTAATCCCAGGAGGTAGAGGCAGGAGGATCACAAGTATGAGGCCAGCCTCAGCAACTAAGTGAGTTGATAGGTAACTTAGTGAGACCCTCTCTCAAAAATAAGTAAGTCAATAGATAAAGAAAGAAAGAAAGAAAGAAGAGGCTGGGGATGTAGCTCAGTGGTAGAGTGCCCTGGGTTCAATACCCAGTATAAAAGAAGAAGAGAAGGGGGGGAGGAGGAGGAAGAGGAGGAGAAGAAGGAAGAGGAGGAGGAGGGGAAGGAGGGGGAAAGAGGAGGAGGAAGAGGAGGAGGGGGAAGAGAAGGAGGGGAAGAGGAGGGGAGCATGAGGAGGGGAGGAGAAGAAAGACCTGATGGGATAGTTGTGTCATTCCACTGGGCTATTTGCAAAGAGCACCTTGTCTTTTCTTTTCTTATTGCTTTTGGGTTTTTCTTTTCACATACAGTTTTTAGTTTGTATGAAATTAAGAATATCACATTTTCTTCCAAATTCTGTTGTGATGATGATGGTGGTGATTTTTTTAAGAGAGAGGGAGGGAAAGAGAGAGAGAGAGAAGGAGGAGGGAGAGAATCAATTTTATTAATTTTTCACCTGGCCTTTGCTTCGCAGACGCTTAGTTTTGTATGTGGTGCTTGGGTTTGAACCCGGGTCCTAGCACATGCCAGGCATATACTCCAACTGCTGAGCCACCACTCCAGCCCCCAATGGTGGTGATTTTAATCCTGTGTTCAGAAATTTTTTTCTGTGTGGATTGACACCAAAAAAGAAGGGGATGTAAGTGGAGCAGAGCAGAGGACTCAAGCACACGCAGGTGACCTGTGCATCTTCTCTAATCTTGCTCAGTGTTTGGGTTAGATCCGTAATGTTCAGTTCATGATCCTCCTTTTTTTGTATTTTTTAAAATTGGCTTCTTTATCTTTTTCTAATTAGTTTGCCTGAGTTTTGTGCACTATGGAAATTAACCTTATTGCAGATATTACTTTCTGGGTACATCATTTGTATGTTGACGTTGTTTACTGTGCGTTTTTCCAAACAAATGTTTTAAATTTGTAGAGGGCCAGATGTAGTTCCTTTTCCTTTTTTTTCTGCCTTCTAAGATTCTGAGTTACCATTCTAATTTAGAAAGCTTCCATTAACTCCTGGATTGCATGAGTAGTGTTCTGATTTTCTCATAAGATGCATTTATTTAAGTCCTTTACCTGCTTGAAGCATATTTTTTCCTGTAATAGTGGGTTAAAAGTCCATACTAAAATCTTATTACTCTTGGAAAATCAGTTTGGCCAGTATTACTTATTGAGTGGTTGTTGTTTCTTTTGTCCGATAAAACTGAGTGCCCACTGTTAGCTTCATATCAATCAATAAATTGGAAGTCCAACAGCTAATCGGTAAAGGTAATCAATTTTTCTTTTTATGGAGGAGGAGGTACCCGGAGGTGCTTACCCACTGAGTCACATTCCCCAGGGATTTTTATTTATTTATTTTCAGACAGGGTCTTGCTCAGGAGCCTAAGTTGCTGAGGCTGGCTTTGAACTTGGGATCCTCCTGTCTCAGCCTCCAGAGCTGCTGGGATTACTGGTGTGTACCATTATGCCCAGCAATTTCTGAGTTCCTAATTAATTTCCAAGGATCAATTTGTCTATTCTCTCCATACTGTGTGAACTTTTTTATAAACATTTTTGAGAAGATTCTGGTGAATCATAAAATAAGTCCCCACTTGTTGTTTTTTATTTTAATGTGGAGCAGGTTTTAAGTTTATTTGTGCATATGAATTCGTGGGGCATTTTCTTTAATATTTTTGAATTTTAGTGGTGATTGATTAAACTTACAGTTTAATATTAGAAGAGATTATGTGATAATATCATCTCATCCAAGAGCATGTTCTATCTTTCTAGGTATTTGATTTTTCTTTCTCTTTTATTGCAATTTTAAGTTGGTGCCATGTAAGCGTGCTGCGCTGCTGTGGAATTTGTCCTCTGTGCTTTGCTGTTTTTGTTTCTATTATGAATGGAATGATTTTCACCTAATTCTATTCCAAGTGCTTAGTACTAAGTAGCTATTGATGTACTGTATATCTAACTTACCTGAAAAAAGTCTCTTATTATTTCTAATAGTTTTTTAAATAGTTTTTATCCTAATAAAAATTGTTAATTTTTTTAAGTACACAGTTCGCGGAAAGAGAACTGTATATTTTCCAGGATTTGAAGTGGCTATTTTAACTTCGTGTCCTGCATTTTCTAAAACTGCACTCTCCCACCACCCACTTCCGGACACCTGAATTTAAATAAAATAAAACTAAAATTCAGCTCCTCACTCAACTCTGTTCACATTGGCAATGTTCAGTATTCACAGGTGGCTACTGGCTATCATACCGAATGGCATAGGACAGAGAACATTCCCATCACTGCAGAAATTTCTAGCAGACAGTACTATTCCAGAATATTCAAGAAAATGTATAGTAGTAATAGTCACGGAGGAGATTTCTGTACAATTCCGGAATGATTGAAATATTTTACTGCTTTGCTATTTTAAATAATTTGATAAGGGTTAAGGAAATGCAACTTAGATTAATGAAAAGTGCTTATATTTAAAGATTAAAATAAACACATATTAATGCAGGATTAAAGAAAAATACCTTCATTTATTGCTGATGAAAATTATAAATTTATGCAAAGTTGGTGTGGAAACATCATTTTAATATTTTAAAAGCTATCTGTCATCAAACCCTCCCAAGAAACTGCCGGACAGAATCAAAAGGGCCAATAGATAAGGACAGATGCACAAGGGCGTTTATTAAAACTGAGAACAGTGTGTCTTCTTGCCAACCAGGATGGCTAGAGAAAGTGGGCCACGGAATAGCATGCAGCCACTAAAAAGAAGCCCTGCTTAATGACTTGGAGAAGCTGTTACGAGGTACTGTCAAGTAAGAAAAATAAGATAGAGAAGCATTCTGTAAATCAAACAATGAAAATTTTTCCAAAGTGTACATTATATAGTACACATGTACATACAACGTGGGATTATAAAGATTTCAATGTACAGTATGCATAGAATTATATGGTATGGAGAAGCATATCAGTTGTTCATATGGGCTGTCTGACAAAGCAGGAATGGCGTGTGGGTTTTCAAAAGGCAGACAAGGGAACAGCATGTATAGCATGTGGGAGAATACTCCATTTATGCAATGTGTGTGTGTGTGTATGTGCATGTATGTATGAGGGGCAGGAGGATCACAAATTTGAGGCCAGCCTTAGCCGCTTAGCAAGGTCTTCAACAACTTAGCAAAACCTTGTCTCAAAAATGAAAAATACAAAGGATTGGGGATGTGGCTCAGTGGTTAAGCACCCATCGTTTCAATTCTTGGTGCCAAAAAGAAAAAGCAATCAAAAATGAAAAAAAAATCTATAAATTAAAAGCATATTGCCAATGTTGTGAATAGTTATTTCAAGCGTATGAGACTTCAGATAGCTCTTAGCTTATTCTTTGTAATTTTGTGTATTGTTGAGTTCCATGCAGAAAGCAAGTTGAGCAAGTTAGAGAACAGCCTCTTTGATTGCAGAACCCTCCCCACCAGATGCTCAGCACAGTGCGTGGCACATCACCATGAGCAGAGAAACCAAAGGGGAAAAGGAGAGAACCATACATTTCCCATCATTTCTTCTAGTGATTTCTATCATTTCCTGACATTTAAAAATATGATCTCAAAAAATTACAGAGATTTAGAGGCCAAATGTTTTCTCTTATATGTGGAAGCCAGAGTAAAACCTAAGGCAAGATGAAAGTTAGCTGAGCTTAAGTAATAAACTCACCATAGTTGAAATTTCACATAGCTGGGGGAACCCTAACCATGAAGGTGGGAGGAGAAGGGAGGGAGGCAGAGAGAGGAGGGAGGATAAAGGGGGTTTATCAATACAACTAGGTACACTCAACTCCCATGAGAAGCCCAGCTATACATGGCAGGCAGAGAAACTCAGAAATTTCAAAAACCAATATACATGTATATGCTCATTTCCAACTATAGCCTGGGGGTATTTCAGAGGAGACACGAGATCAGGGAATGGATGAAGGGGGAGACCCTGGACTAGGATCAGCCTTAACTTATTTTGTCAATATGTCCATGTATGTATGAATATGTAACAGCAATTCCCTCTAAGACTACGTCGAACAGATAAAAAGATTATATTCATTACATTATGAAATCCACCTGTTCTGGATAGAGAAGTTTTTTGTTTTCTTAATATAAGACGATTTTCTCTTCTCAGATACATAAAAGAATTTCTTAATCCTTTACTGTGTAATTTAAAAAATATATTCACTTTTAAAAATTAAATATAGGACTTAGCACTACTTTACAGGAATTGCATTCCCTTTTCTGAATTCTGATAAAGTGTCATTTCTTTCTTTAAACCATGCCTATTGCCAATAACAAAGTAGATCCACACACCTACGTGCATATAAACACACCTGCACATACACATGTGCACATCCACACGTAACCCAGGTTGGAAAATCTCTGCTTGGGGGTTGTATAAAATGAACATAGCTTTCCCTGCTTTGTTTTTCATAATTTTATCTGGCATTATCAGCAATTGACTTTTTCATAGAAATTTTAAAATCATTTTGTCATGCTTCATCTCTCCCCACCAAAAAAAAAAAAAAAAAGATATTGGGATTTTGTTTAGAATTGTCTATGTCCCGTATATTTAATTTCAGAAGAGATGGCAGCTTTGAAACATTCTTTTTATCCAGAAACATAAGGTTTGTTTTTTCCTTAAAAATTCTTTTGCGTTTTCTTTATATATTTCTTGTAAGACACTTCTTTAAAATTTAGATTTCTTATATACACATAAATGTGCAACAAAATTCACCTTTTCTGTGTGAACAGTTCTGTGACTTTTGACAAGCATACAGCATGTTTTAGTCAGATTTTCTTCACTCTGAACAAAAGATGTGATAACCACTTAGAAAAGGAAAAGCCTATTTTTGCTCATGGTTTGAGAGGTTCAGTCCATGGTCACCTGACTCCCTAGCTCTGAAACCCAGGGTGAGGCAGCACATTATAGCAGAAAACCATGGCTGAGGAAAACTGCTCCCCTCAAGGAGGGCCAGGGAGCAGATAGAGCAAGGCATAAACCCCAAAGACACACTCCCAGTGACCTACTTCTTCCTCCCGAGCCCTACCTGCCTACAGTCACCAACCAAGTAATCCATTCAAGGGGACTGATCACCGAATAGGTTACATGCCTCGTTGTGTGATCATTTCACCTCTGAGCATTCTTGCATTGTCTCACAAATGGCCTTGTAAGGGACATCTTGTACCTAAACAGTAACACACAGAATTGCAACCACCCCCACAATTAAATTAAGAATACTCACATCACTGCAGAAAATGCTTCTAGCTAACTGTAGTAAGCCCCTCTCCTTACTCTCATCTCTGCTCCTAGCCTTTTGTTCTTTATATCCACAGAACATCATCTAAATGGCAACTCACAAGGTGCAGACTTTTGGGTCATTTAGCAGAACGATCACACGAAGCATCATTGTTTCACTGAATGGTATTCCACTGAATGGATATGCCACATTATGTGCATTCACCTGTTGATGGACGTTTCTGTAATTTCCACATTTGAATAATGCAAATAAAGTTTCAATAAGCATCTTTGCATAACCTGTTGTGTGGATATATACCTCCATTTCAACTGCAAATACTGCATAGATCTTTAATATGCTGAATACAATGTGCTCAATAAAACATACTGAGAACTGGAGGAGGATTCCCCACCTAGAGCAGCTCCCGCCTACCTAACACCTCACATGCCTGTCCTCCTTTTTTTTAGTCCTGGCTGGCAGGCACCTAGGACACCACTGGTAGGGTCAACTTATGGAGCAGCTCCTGCTTAGGACCAACGAGAAGAGGATCCCCGCCTGGAGCAGCCCTTACCTACCTGATACCCTGCATGCCAGTCTGGGCTTCTTTTGGACCTGGCCAGCAGGCACTCAGGACACCACTGGTGGGACCCTCTTCTGGAGCAATCACTGCCCAGCTGGAGGACTGGCCCAGTCCTCTTCAGGTCCAGGCCCCAGCATATGCCCAGGACTGACTGGAGGAGCATCCCTGCCTGGAGCAGCCCTCAGCCCAGGCCTCTTCTGGTCCTAGCCTGGCAGGTGCCACAGAGAACCCACATTTAAATCTGCAATCTTGAGCCTGGAACCAAAATGTGGAGCAAAACAAAGACTCAGGTAAAAGCAGCAGCTGGAAGAAGGTGATCATCAAAGAGGTGGTGGCTGATCTGATCCTTCGACTTGCAAGGAAAAACCACCTGGAGAACTGCCTACCTTCCTCTCAAGAAATCTCAATTCAGAGATCCACAGGAAACTCTTCAAAAATGAAGAATCAGACTAGGAAAGGTTCACCTCACCCACAACCCCCTTAAAAAGGATGCCCCAGTAAGGACCGAGATGAAAACCTTGAAAATATCATCAATGATCTGATTACTAAAAGGAACAATGAGCTAAAAGAAGATATAATGAAGGGACTAAGTGAGAAAACTCAAGAGATGAAAAACTCTTTTATCAAAGAAATAGACATACTCAAAAAGGAAGTCACAGAGCTAAAATCTGCAGTCAATGACATGAGAGACACCATGGAAGAATTCAATAACAGACTAACTTCTATAGAAAACAGAACTCAGCTCTTGAAGAAAGAACTTCTGACAATGAGGACAGGCTGAGCAAGCTTGAGCACAGGATGACAAAGTAGAAAAAAATAACCTCACAGAACATGAACAGAATTTTTTAAATGTCTGGGATGAAATGAGATGAAAGAATCTAAGAGTGATTAGGATACAAGAAGAAATTGAAATGAAAGCAAATGGGAGAAGGAGCATTCTCAATGAAAGAGCTAAAATTTTTGCCCATATAAAAACATAGTTAGATATGCTCATCCAGGAAGGTTATAGGACACCCAATAGGCCTAATCAAATGAGAACCTCACCAAGACACATCGTATTCAAAATGTACAACAGGGAAATCAATGAAAGAATATTTAAAATGGCCAAATCACATTCAGAGGCAAATCAAAAAGAATCACATCTGTCTTTTCAGCTCAGAATCTGGAAGTTAGAAAAATCATAGAAGGAGATCTTTCAATGCTTGAATGAACACAACATGCATCCAAGAATACTATACCCAGCAAAACTCAGCTTCAAATTTGAGGTGGAAATAAGAATTTTCATGGTGAGAACAAACTTGCAGCATTCATGAACAGAAAGCCAGCATTACAAAGAATTCTCAAAGATAAACTCCAGATAGAAGAACAAGCTGATATTCCTCAAAACACACAAACAGAGGAAATTCAGTAAAGGTACATGCTATCAATAGATAACCAAGATAGCACAGAACTTACTAATAAAAACACAGTGCTATGAAGCACAACCGCATAACAATTCTAACACCGAATGTGAATGGTCTCAATGCACCAATCAAAAGACACAGACTAGCAGATCAGATCAAAAAATAAAATCCAACAATAGGCTGCTTATAGGAAGCTCACCTTATAACCAATGACATCCACAGATTATGAGTGAAAGGATGGGAAAAAAAAATCTACCAGGCATATGGCCCAAGAAAGTAAGCTGGAGTTACAATTCTTATATCCAACAAGGTGGATTTCAAACAGAATTAATCAAGAGAGATAAAGAAGGACACTACATCCTAGTAAAGGGAATAATACAACAGGAAGAAACAACTACAGTAAGTATATACTCTCCAAACAATGCTCCCAACTATATGAAAAAATTACTGCAAGATGTAAAACCACTTGTGGGAGACTTTAACACTCCTCTATCACCAATAGACAGATCATCAAAGTAAAAAACACAATAAAGAGATCTCCAGTCTAAACGACATCTACAGAATATTCCACTCCAAATTGGCAGAGTATGCCTTCTCAGAAGCACAAGGATCTTTCTCCAAAATAGATCATATTCTATCTAGTTAGCAAAGGAAAGCTCAACAATTGTAACAAAGTAGATATTATTATGTGTATCCTATCAGATCATGATGCCATGAACCTATTAAATAATAGCATAAAATATTGCACAAAACACACATATATGTGGAGAGACTGAATAACACCCTATTAAATGGAGAGGTGTTATGTCCAAGAGGACATAACAGTAATTAAGGAATTCTTGGAAGAGAATGAGAATGAAGACACAACATATCAATATCTCTGGAATAGCATGAAAGCATTCTTAAGGGGAAAATTTATAGCACTGAGTGTCCACATTAAGAATCAGGAGAGATCCTTAACAAATAAGCTTATGCTCCAACTTAAATCTCTACAAAAGAAAGAATGGTCTAATCCCAAAGCCAGCAGAAGACAGGAAATAATTAAAATCAAAGCTGAAATTAATGAAATTGAGAAAAAAAAGAACTATGTAATAAAGAATGGGTTCTTTGAAAAAAAAATAAAATTGACAGACCCCTAGCTAATCTAAGTAAAAGAAGGAGAGAATCAAAGCAAATCAACAAAATAACCAATGAAATGGGGGTGATCACCACTGATCCTATTGAAATCAAACAGATTATTAGAACATGTTTTGAAAAACTATACTCCTTTAAATCAGATAATCTGGATGACATGGACAAATTTCTAGACACATAAAATATCCCCAAATTGACACAGGATGAAATTGAAATCCTAAACAGCCCAATAAGAGACACTGAAATCCATACAGCAATTAAAAGTCTTCCAAAGAAGAAAAGCCCAGAACGTGATGGATTCTTTGCAGTTTTACCACAACTTTGAAGAAGAGCTAACACCTCTCCAAATGAAGCTATTCCAAGAAATTTAAAAACAGGGAACTCTCCCAAACACTTTTTATGAAGCAACCTTAACTCTGATACCAAAACCCAGCAAACACACATCAAGAAAAGAAAACTACAGACCAATATCCTTCATGAATATTGATGCAAAAATCCTTAATAAAGTTCTCACAAACAGCATTCAAAAACATATCAATATAATTCATCATGACCAAGTGGGCATCATTCCTGGTATGCAAGACTGTTTCAATATAAAATCAATAAATATGATTCATCACTTAGACAGAATTAAGGATAAGAACGATATGGTCAACTCAATAGACTCAGAGAAGGTCTTTGATAAAATCCAGCACCCATTTATGCTCAAATCTCTAGAGAAAATAGGGATCAAAGGAACTTATTTTTAACAAACCCTCAGCTACTATAATACTAAATGGAGAAAAGTTGAAAGCATTTCCATCAAACTTGGGAACAAGACAAGGCTGCCTGCTCTCACTACTTTTATTCAATATAGTCCTTGAGACCCTGGCTGGCGCAATCAGGCAAGAGAAGAATTAAAGAGATAAGAATAGGAAGGGAGGAAGCCAAACTATACATTTTGCTGATGGTATGATCCTATATATGGAAGATCCAAAAAAACTCCACCAGAAAACTGCCAGAGCTAATGAACAGATTTGGCAAAGTAGCCGGCTACAAGATCAACACCCAAAAGTCAACAGCTTTTCTATATGCTAAAAATATTAAGGCAGAAGAAGAAATCAGGAAATCGGTCCCATTCACAATATTCTCTAAAAGAATAAAATACTTGAGAATTAGTCTAACAGGATAAGACAGACAGTGAACATTTTCTCCCAACATGTAGAGAGACAACCTCAGTGATCATAATCTAACAGGATAAGTAAAAGACCTGTACAAGGAAAATTATCAAACACTGAAAACAGAAATTGCAGAAGACCTGAGAAAATGAAAAGATGTTCCAGGCTCTTGGTTAGGCAGAATTAATATAATTAAAATCGCCATTCGGCCAAAAGCACTGTACAGATTCAATGCAATCCCCATCAAGATTCCAATGTTATTCTTTGTAGATATAGAAAAAGCAATTCTCAAATTCATTTGGAACAAGAAGCCCAGAATAGGCAAAACATTAATAAGCAAGAAAGATGAAACAGGTGGTTTTGCAATACCAGATCTAAAATTATATTATAGAGCTGTACTATTAAAAACAGCATGGTCTTGGTATCAAAATAGGAATGAAGACCAATGGAATAGAATAGAAGACTCTGAGACAAACCCACAAATCTTTAATTATCTGATCTTTGACAAAGGGGGTCAAAATACAACATGGAGGAGAGATAGCCTATTCAACAAATGATGCTGGACAAACTGGACATCCACTTGCAGAAAATTAAAATAGATCCTTATTTCTCATCTTGCACAAAAATCAAATCTAAATGGATCAAGGAATTAGGAATGAAACCAGCTACCATATAACTGCTAGAGGAAACATTATGAATAACATAACAGCATGTGGGAGCTGGCAAAGACGTCCTCAACAAGACTCCTAAAGTGAAAGAATTATAGTCAAAAATCAATGAGTGGGATGCCATTAAACTAAAAAGCATCTTCACAGCCAAGAAAATAGTCAAAACAGTCAAGAGACAATCTACAGAATGGGAGAGAATCATTGCCTGTGATCCCTCTGACAGGAGACTAATATCCAAAATTTACAAAGAACTCAAAAAACTCAATAACAAAAACACCAACAATCCAATCAATAAATGGGCCAAAGAGATAAATAGAAACTTCTCAACAGAGGACACCGAGCAAGCCAATGAATACATGAGAAAGTGTTCTAAATCAATGCAAATCAAAACTACATTAAGATTTCACCTCACTCCAGTCAGACTGGTAAAGATGAAAATTACAAACAATAACAAATGCTGGAGGGGTTGTGGGGAGATAGGAACACTAGCACTTTGTTGGTGGAATTGCAGACTGGTGCAGCCGCTCTGGATACAGTGTGGAGACTCCTCAAAAACTTAGTTTTGGATCTACCATATGACCCAGCTATCCCTCTTCTGGGTATTTTTCCAGGGGCGTTAGAATCAGCACATTACACCTACACAGCAAAATCCGTGTTCATAGCAGCTCAATTTACAATAGCTAAATTATGGAACCAGTCTAGATGCCATTCATTGGATGAATGTATCCAGAAGTTCTACTCAGCTATTAGAAACAATGGTATTGCATCCATTGAAGGCTAATGGACGGCAGTGAAAGAAATCATGTTGAGCAAAGTCAACCAAACCCAGAGAGTAAGGGGCCAAATATTTTCCCTCATTTATGGAGGCTGGACCTAAACCAAGGCTTGAGAGAAAAGTAGATAAATTCATGGATTGGAACCATAGAACAAAAATGCAATATGTTAATATTTATGAGATACAGTTTCAAGATACTTCTAAGATATTGGAACAAGCTATACCGCATGCCTTTACAAAAAATTAAATGTTTAATCCTATTGTCAAATATATCAAAGAATAACAAGGAATGATAGGAACGGAAGGGAGGAGAAGGGGAAATGTTGGAACTGAGATTAAAAAAAAAGACAAGGTACATTCCAAACATTTATAAGTATGTCACTGTATTTATTAAAGTCATGTATATAAAAAATGTTCTTCATAGGTGTAAGAATTGTGTCACTGTACCTGGGTATTTTAGGAAAAATGTAGGACCCAGAAGATAGGAAAAGGAGTAGGGAAGGGGGAGTTAAAGGGGTGCCAGGGGGAGGGGATATTGACCAAATTGTATTGCTGTATTGTGAGCATCTATGAATATGTGATGTCAAATCCCATCATTATGTACAACTATAACACACTAATAAAAATATAAATTTAAAAAACATGCTGAATTTAATATGGAGGATATGGATTTAATTTTAGAAGAAATTTCCTGTTTTCCATAAAAGCGATCTCACCAGTAATGTATATGATTTCCAGTTTACTTTCTATTCTTGCCAACATTTGATATTTCTAGTCATTATTCTAATATTTTTAGAGAGAGAGGGACAGTGAAAGAGAGAGAGAGAGAGAGAGAGAGAAAGAGAGAATTGGTTTTATTTCGTTTTTCACATGGCTTTCGTTGCTCCTAGACTTCATTCTGTACGCGTTGCTGGGGTTTGAACTCGGTACTTACACATGGCAGGCAAGTGCCCTAACTGCTAAGCCACTGGTCCAACTCCCCTATTCTAATATTTTATTGTGGTAACTATTATAACAAAAAATTTTACCTTCTTAACTATTGTTAAGTACATGGTGCAGGGATATTAAGCTATGTGGCTCAGTGGCTTTAAGAGTTGTGGTTTCTTTCCCATGTTGATATCCATTTGTCTCATTACCATTTGGTGAGGGGTTATTCTTTCCCCGTAAATTATCTTGGTTCCCTGGTCAACATTCATGGTGTTGAACTGTTGAACAACCATCATCACCATCCATTTCCAGAACCCTTGTGATTTTGCAAAAGTGCAGCTCTGTATTAAGCAATAACTTCCTGCCCCCCAGCTCTTGGCACTCACCACTCCACTTTCTGCCTCTGTGGTTTTGACTCTTCAACTTTACATAGTGAAATCACAAGGGATTTTTCTTTTTGTGACTGGCTTATTTCACTTAGTCTAATGTCTTCAAGATTCATCCATGTTGGAATATGTCCACGTTTCCTTCCTGAGGCTGAATAATAATCCACTGCATGTTTATGCAACCGTTGCTTTTGTGATATCCATCAATGGCTACGCGGGTTGCTTCCACGTTGTAGGTATTGCCAAAGATGCTGCTGTGAACGGGCACATACAAGTCTCTCTTTGTGATCCTGCCTGTATTCTTGTGGGTGCACACTCAGCGGTGGAGCTGCTGGATCATGTGCACTCAGCAGTGGAGCTGCAGGATCATGTACACTCAGTGGTGGAGTTTTGGGATCGTGCACACTCAGCGGTGGAGCTGCTGAATCATGTGCACTCAGCAGTGGAGCTGCAGGATCATGCACACTCAGCGGTGGAGCTGCAGGATGGTGTACACTCAGCGGCGGAGTTGCTGGATCATGTGGCAATCCTATGTTTGGCTTTTGGGGGAATACACAGTGGCTGTGTTCATTTTGCATTTCCACTCGTGGTTCACAAAGGTTTGAGCTTCTCCACATGCTTGCCATTCTTCTTCCACAGCAGCCCTCTTAACAGGTGCAGAGTTGGATAGTGCTGTAGTCTTGATTTACGTTTCCCTAACGATTAGTGATGCTGAGCATCTTTTTAATGCCAGTTCATCATTTGTGTATCTTCTTTGGAGATGTGTCCTTTCAACTCCTTTGCTTATTTTTGTATCAGGTTGTTGGGTTTTTTGTTGCTGAGTTTTAGGGGTTCTTTATATAATCTGGATACTAATCCCTAATACAATTTGTAAACATTTTCTGCCATTCTGTGGGTTGGTATTTTATTCTGCAGTAGTGTCTTTTCATGCACATTTTAAAAAAATTTCCATGAATTGCAAAATATGCATTTTTCTCTTGTTGCTGGTGCCTGCTTTCAGTCATTTTAAATTTTAACCCTTCTAATGTATGTGATGTGAAGTTCATTGTAGTTTTAATTTTAATTTCTCCATCAACTAGTGCCATTGAGCTTTTTCCTCCTGTGTTTCTTAGTTAATCACATATCTTTTGGGGAAATTACCATTCAAATCTTTGCCTGATTTTCTTTTGTGTCATTTGTCTTCTTATTGAGCTATAAGAGCTCTTTATTCAGGATATAAATTCTTTGTTGAATACTGAAAATATTTTTCCCTGTTTGTGACTTTCTTTTTTATTTTTTAAAATTGTGTATTATAAAAAGCAGAAGTCCTATCCTATCACTATTTTAACTTGTACCTTTTATATCCTAAACTTCTTGACCTAACTCCAGTTCACAGTGGTTTTCAATGGTTTAGATTTTTGTTCCCAGAAGTAATTTTAGTTCTCTCTCTTTTTTCTTTCAGAGAGAGAGAGAGAGAGAGAGAGAGAAGAGAGAGAGAGAGGAAAAGAGGGAGAGAAAGAGAAAGAGAAAATAAATTTTTATTTATTTTTCATCTAGTTCTGGTTTCTCCAACACCCGGTTATACATGTGGTGCTGGGGTTTGAACTGGGGTCCTTGCGCATGCCAGGCAAGTGCCCTACCACTGAGCCACTTCTCCAGCCCCACTGAAAGTTCTTTGAAGGTTCATGGTTTTCATCTCCCATGTGTGCATCCAATTATTTCCTCACCATTTGTTGAGGGACTACTCTTGCTCAATAAATGACATTTGTCCCTTTGTCAAGAATCAATTGATCACATACGCATGGCTATGTGTCTGGATGATCTATTTGATTCTGTTGATCTGTGTTTTTACTCCTACGTCCATGCTATGCTGTAATGATCACTTTTACTTTATATTAGGGCTTGAAATCATGTATTGTGATACTTCCAAACTTGTTCTTCATAAAGTTGTTTTAGCTGTTCTAGGTCCATGACTTTTACAAGTAACTTTAAGAATCATTTTGTCCATTTCTATTAATTAAAAATGTATGCTAGAATTTGAGTTGAGATTGTATTGAACTTGTAGTTCAAATAGCAGACAACTCACTAGCATCCTATAATCAAGGATGGATGCCATGAAGATAATGCATGTCTCATTTCTGTTAGAGCTTTAGTTCTCAACAACATTTAAAAATTTTTCAGTTTATTGCTCTTACATGTTTTGTTAAAAGAATTTATGTATATTTGATATTTTGATACAACTATAGATGGTATTTTAAAATTTCAATTCCAATTATTTGTTGCTATTGTGTATAAATGTAATTGATATTTTCTTTATTGATATTATATCCTGTGACCTTGTTAAACTCACAGATTAGTTCTATTAGCTTTTTTCTACATTCCTTATAGTTTTTTCATCTGGAAAATGATGTCATCTGCAAATAAAGATACTTTTATTTTTTAATTTTCAGTAACTATGTCAAGAGAAATCACACCTTTGCCAAAATTTTGCAGAGCATGATTAGTTAAAGGCAGGAGAATGATCACTTTATGAGATAAATTGCAACCTGGGCTTGGAGAATTACTGAAAATAGCATTGTATTCACAACTTTTCCCCTCTTCCTCTTATATTAAATTAAAATCTGTGTCTATTGAGAATAGAAGCAATGAGTCAGAAGCTGGGTGCATTCAGCCTGCATAGTTACATCCCTAGTATTCAGACTAACATTTCCCGTAGCATAACGTCCTCCAGGCGCATGCATTTCATTGCAAAGGAAGGATCACTTTCTTTCTTAAAGCTGATTATATATATATATATATATATATATATATATATACACACACGTATACACAATGTACATGCATATATTGCATATATATTTTATAATTTCTTATTCATTAATCCGTAAGTATTTAGTTGTTAGTGATTTCCATATTTTGGCTACTGTGAATGATATGGATATGTAGTTTTTTTTAAAAAGAGAGGGACAGTGAGAGAGACAGAGAAAGAAAAAATTAATTTTATTTAGTTTTTCAAGTGGCTTTTGTTGCTCTGACATTTTGTTGTGTATGTGGTGTTGGGGTTCAAACTCACATCCTTGCGCATGCCAGGCAAGCACCTTAATCGCTGAGCCACCACTCTAGCCCCAGATATTTAGATCTTAGAAAGGGTGGTTGGGTTAGATGTGATGGCATGAGCCCTCCCAGGAAGCTGAGGCAGGATTGCTTGAGCCCGGAAGTTCAGGGCCCACCTGGGCAACCTTGTAAGACCCTCTCTCTAGAAACAAAGAAACAAAATAACAGTAAGAATTATGTGAGGTGATGAATTTGATAATGGTCTTGATTGTGGTAGTCATGTCATAATGTACACTTTCATCAAAACATCAAATTGTGTACCTGAAATATATGTGGTTCCCATTTGCCCTAGTAAGGCTGGAAACAATAAAAGATTAGATGTGATGAGCACCAAGCCCTTCGAACACAGCCTGGGAACAATAAGCACTCAGTGAGTGCTGGATGTGTAATTGTGCTGACTACGCTCCTCATTACCCCCACCCAACTGAGAGAGCCTCTTCCAGAGCCACGGGCCCCATGGCCTGGCTGCGGCCCCCCTGCTCAGCCTTCCCTGTCTGCAGTCACACACCTTCCCAAAGGTGTCACACACCTCCCCTTTGCTGAATGTGTCCAGGGAAACCATCACCACAGAGTGTTACATTTGTCCTCAATACCTGCTATGAACTAAGCAAACTGACAGCTTCCATCAGGGACAGGCGCAGAAATCTCTTCCTGAGATGGTTAAAAACTTACTAGAAAGCTCTGCTGTCTCAGGCAAAATTTAGTTCCTAAATTCAAAAGATTCCTAAATGGACAGCCCCACCAAAGTTTTTTGCTATTATCTAGAGTCAAGGCCATTTGAATCAAAAGACACAAAAAAATCTATGACATCTTAGAAGAACATGCGGAACACTGTTTTAAAAGAATCTCAGATGCAGTTAGTAATAATGCAACTGTATTGTTATTAATATTATTGATAATTGTATTAATTTGACTGGTATTTCAATATTTTCAGTTCCAATGAAATCGGTATTATTATTATGACTCTTGCCATATAATTATTTGCATTAGAGTTTGTGCGATGGTAATTACATTCTTAAATAACTTACAAAAGTTACCTTTTTTAGTAGCAGCAAAAGCCAAGTAAAAAAAATCAAGAATTTGAACATCCAGATAAAAGTTTTAAGAAGAATGATATAAAATTTATTTGAAGAAAATAGAAACAAAAACTAGTAAGGAAGAAAAAAGATTTTTTTTAATTAAAAAGCTATACATATCACTGAATGAGGAGTCTGAATGTCTAAATCCTCTTCAAAGTAGATGGGGATTCATTGCAATCCTGTTCAAAGTGTTGAAAGGGTTGCAGGAGACTGAAGCACGGAGAAAAGTGTTTCTAAAGTATACCTCGAAGAAGTATGGGTGTGAGCACCAGTTAAAAAGAGCTAAATAGGGGCTGGAGCGGTGGCTCAGTGGTTTCGGCGCTTGCCTGGCAAGCACAAGGACCTGGGTTCAAACCCCAGCACCACATACACAACTAAGTGTTGGAGCAACTAAGGCCATGTGAAAAATTAAAAATAAAGTTGTTTCTCTCTTTCTTTGTTTCTCTCACTGTCCCTCTCTCTTTAAAAAAAAGAAAGAGCTAAATAGAAACTTCTCACCAGAGGACATTGATCAAGCCGATGAATACATGAGAAAGTGCTCTAAATCTCTAGTAATCAGAGAAATGCAAATGAAAACCACATTAAGATATCACCTCACACCAGTCAGAATGGCAAAAATGAAGAAAATAAACAATAATAGATGCTGGAGGGGCTCCACTGTTGGTGGAGCTGCAGATTGGTACAGCCCCTCTGGAAAGCAGTGTGGAGAATCCTCAAAAAACCAAGGATGAGCCCACCATACCACCCTGCTATTCCACTCCTGGGAATCTTTCCAGGGGATTTAGAATCAGCACATTATAGTGACCCAGCAATATCTATGTTCATAGCAGCTCAATTTACTATTGCTAGGCTATGGAAACAACCCAGATGTCCCTCACTAGACGAATGGATCCAAAAACTGTGGTACATATATACCATGGAATTTTACATAGCAATTAGAAACAATGATATTGCAGCCTTTGAAGGTAAATGGATGGCTATGGAAGAAATTATGCTGAGCAGAATCAGCTTAACCCAGAGAACCAAGGGTCGAATGTGTCCACTCATCTGTGGAGGCTGGAACTAGACCCTGGCCACTGAGAAAGGTAGTCTAATAATCATGTGTTAAATCCAGATAAGGTGTAATGTTATACAACCTAATACTTTTTTAGAGATATTGTGGGAAGGGGAAGGGAGGGATAAGGGTGGGTAATTGGGGGGGTCACTCTTGGGGTTAAATCTACTCTTCAGTATCTATATACATTTTATATTATTTTGTTAAAAACTCATATGGTTGTTCAAAAAATAAATTTCTCAATTAAAAAATTGAAACCAAAAATTAATTGGAGGAAAGGTCCTCTTTCTACTAGATAAAATGTATTATGGAGAAAAAATTATTAAATTTGCTTTCTGCACTAAAATAAATATAGTTGGTTGTCTGCATGTCTGGGTTCTGCATATGTGGAGTCAATTGATGAGGGTTGGGAAATCTTAGAAACAATGACCTCGTTGATGACGTTACTATGCACAGGGTTGGACTTTGGATGGTCTCCCTGTACTGAACATGTACAGACTCTTTTTTCTTTGTTATTCCCTAAACAATACAGCATTACATTCATTTACATAGCATTTACATGGTATTATTTATGGTAAGTAAGCTAGAGAAGGATTACATAGGTTATATGCAAATACTATGACATTTTATATAAGGGAATTGTACATCCAAGGATTTTGTGTTGGGCCATTCCTGGAACCCATCTCCCTTGGATACTGACGGATGATGGTATACAAATCTAAAAATCAGACTAGAGAGCTCCCAAACTGCTTCATTATAAGACTTTAATATTTGAGCAGCAGCTCACAAATGGTACTAGGGTAGACCAAATGGTACAGAGGTTAAAGAAGCAGATATTATATTTGTATCATATTCCATAGTGAGCTAAATTGGATTAAAATATTAACTCTTAAGTAAAAAATCCAATCATAGGAAACTAGAAGAGAACATCAGGGTATATTGAAATGATCTCTTGACTGGAAAAAGACTTTAGCACAGTGGGAAGAATCATAGGGGACAAATGGATTTGTCTGTATAAGATTTAACTATCTTATCTATAAATAAAGACAGACAGAAAACTCACAACTGGGAAGATATTTTCTACAAATAAATAAATGGTCTTCGTCCTATCTACACAATGAATTCATATACCCAAAGAATCAAGATTCCAAAAGAAAAAAAGAGAAAATTCCATACACACAAAAAGTTGATATTAAGAGTAAAGGTAGGGGTTGGGGATTTAGCTCAGTGGCAGAGCGCTTGCCTAGCATGCGCAAGGCCTTGAGTTCAGCCCTCAGCCCTGAAAAATAAAAGAGTAAAGGTACATAGCTGAGTATATAAAATTATTAATCTCACAAGTAAATTCAGGGAGAACAATTTAAAAATATTATGGTGCCATGATAAAGCATCAAAAGTATAGATTTTTAAGAATTGCAATTCCTTAATATAGAACCCAGAAGAAAGGCAAGGGATCAGGGGACGGGAGGAGGGAGATAGAGGGATGTGCGTGGGGATATTGAACAAATTGTATTGCTGAATTGTGAGCATCTAGAAATATGTGACAATGAATCCCAACATTATGTAAAACTATAATGCACTAATAAAAAAAAATATATATATATATAACAACAATTGCAGTTCCTACTACCAGCCACAGAGATGGAATGTGGAGTTAGGAAAAGAGCAAATTGCTATGTTAAGAAGGCAGTCTCAGTGCACATCAACTGTTTCGGAAGTACTCATATTTTAAATTTAATGATTTTATTTTAAAAATCAAATTCTTGTTTCTGAATTGTGATACATTGCCCTATAGAAATACCATGAAATGCAGACAAGATAGAAATGCGTGTGCATGCTGCGATAGATAGGAGAGCGTTGGTACCTCCTCAGTCTGGGACAGCCTGCAGGGATCAGGCATGTACACAGAGAAGGCTGAATGACAAGAGACATTGTGGATGATATAAGGATCAGCAGAATAAGGCAGATACACTACCAGGGGCACTTAACCACTGAGTCACATCCCTAGACCCTTTAGTTTTTATTTTTGAGATAGGGCCTTGTTAAGTTGCTTAGGGACTCACTAACTTGCTGAGGGTGGCTTTGAACTTGCAGTCCTCCTGGCTCAGCATCATGAGCTGCTGGAATTACAGACATGCATTACCATGCCTGGCCATAATTCAATCATCAAATTTTAACTAACATAAAAACATTAAAAATTGTATGTGTTCATGGGGTACTATATGATGTTTTGATATATGTATACACTGAAATGTTTAAATAAGGTTAAACATATTTACCTCTTCAAACAGTAATCATTTATTTTACCAACATTCAAAGACTTCTCTTCTAGCTTTTTGAAAGATATATTTCATTAACCATTGCCATCCTGCAATTTACAAAGTGTCTCCTAAGTAAAACAAAAACAAAAACAGACAAGTGACCCAATTATAAACATAGAGAAGATTATCAATAGGTGATTCACAGAAGTGGAAATCCAAATGATCAATAAACTTATGGGAACATATTTAATCTCTGGGAATAGGGGAAATAAAAGTTATAATAAAAAGATTCATCCAGTGGGCATCAAAAATGTATGAACAATCGTATTAAATGCTGGCAAAGATGCAAGGATAGAAGTACTTCGTGTGTTGCCAGGGGAAACCCGTGACTTGATCCACTTTTTTGGGTAAGTAACCTTAAGAGTATCTGTTAAAACTAAAGTATGCATGTCTTCTGACCCAGTAATGATACTTTAGCACTCTGTCTTTTAGAAATAAAAACAATGTTTTCAAATAAAGGAGGGAGAAGAAATCTCAATGTCCTTTAACAGAGAATGATTGAATAAATTGTGTCCAAAGTATAGATTAAGATGCAGAGGGCAGGGGGACAAGTGAAGAGTTCTGTATCTGTTTTACCAAAGGGATAACCAGGCTAATTCAGAGAGAGACAGAATAGATAAATGAATAATGTATGTGCATATAAGAGTAAAAGCCTGTTTTGTTAGATCTTTCTTTTGCTTTCCTTGTTTCTTTTTCTTTTTTACTTAACTTTTTTAAAAAAATCATTCTTCCTCCCTCCTTTCTTTCTCTTCCCTCTGCTCCCTTCCCCGTCCCTTCTCTTTCTTCCTTCCCTTTCTTCATCTCTTTTATTTTCTTCCTGCTCATGGACAAAATTACAGGAATGCAAGGGGGCAGAGCATGCTTTTAGCATTTGCTATTTTAGGGGCATGAAGCGGGAGACTGAAGGGAATGGGATAAACTATTAATTGTTTTGTTTTGCGTGTATGTTCTTCAACACAAGTTACAGAGAAGGCAGGGTGATTTCAGAGCTTTGGAAAAGGGATTTAATAAAAGCAACTCTAGGACAAAATTATGCTCTGAAGTCTATTTTGTTTACAAGTAAAAAAGACAAAAAATAAAACGTATCAAAAGGTTTTTAGAAAAGTGTGCCTCTGATGAGCAGAGAGATTTTTTTCCTTATTCCATTCTGGACTTTCTAAATTTAAGTTCAAAATAATTCATTCCACATTTTTTAAAGAAGTGTACTAATGAAGTCTTTTTTGTCTATGCTCCTTCCCTCAAGGCTGATAGGGATTTTGCTTTTTCAGAGGTGGGGATGAGATGCCACACCCAGCTCCCCACATGGTTGCTCCTCAGCTTCTGGCAGGTCTGTATCTGGGACCCCAGGGACACCCAAGGAGGAGGGGGGCTGGCGGGTGATCCTTGCAGAGCCCAGAGGAGCCCCTGCTCCCTGCTGACCTGTGGCAGGGCTTGTCTAGGGAGGGATCTTTGTGAATGTCCTCCTTCTACACTGTCTGTCACCTTGTGGCATCATGGGTCCACCTGTCACTCATTAGAGGTGACTGCACAATTTTTGGTCATAGGAAAGGGAAGGGACTGATGATTGGGGCTGGAAAAGCAGATATGGGGTAGGGAGGTGACAGGCAGAGTCTCCAGGGCTGTGTGGGTTTGGGCCAGAGCACCCGGCCAGCAGCTCTGGAGAGCTGGCTCCAGGGCCCTTCGGTTCTGGGCATGGATGAGGCGCTCTTGCACCCTGGCAATAGCGTGGGGCAGGAGACAGTAAATAAGCACCAGGCAAAATTAAAACCAGTAATGAGCCGTATGAATATTGTGGTGTTATAATGCTGAAGACACATTTATTTGGGAGCACTGCATGTTCTGGGAAAACATAATGGCCTTGTGGCTGTGCAGACTCATTTTCCTCCACCGAGTTTCCGCTTATTGGCCCTGGAGGGTGGCAGGGCCCGCACCTGTGCCCAGATGCTTTTACAGCCTTGGCAGGGAGAGGGAGGCCATTACTGAGGGAGGATGGGCTCCAAAGCTTTCTCCGGGAGGCCCGGTGAGGCCCCGTTCACCCACCCTGGTGGCAAGAGAGGGGAAGCAGAGCCTCCTCTGAGGCCAAGTCCTCGATGAAGTCTGCCGATTATAAAGGTGTCACCCCACCCACGCAGTGGGGTCTCTGGTCCTGAAGCTTAGTCCCACCCCCAGGAGAACCTGCATGCCTGGTGGGGTGTCTAACGACTGTGCTGAGAAACATAGCTGGGGATTGTTTGAATCTACTGTGCTGTCTCTGGAAGCTTCTCCCACTTGGGTCAGGCTCTGGCCCAGGATTGTTGCTTTTTTCAGGACTGGAGAAATTTCCCATAGGTCCTAATTCCCTGAATCAGGGAGGGAGCTATAAGGTGCTAGAATAGAAAGCTTAGCTGAAAAGGCTTGGAAGAAATCTAGTAAGATTGGGGAATTTTCTAGCAGGGTGTGATAGTGCTTGGTATCAGGATAGGAACTCCGGAGGCTGAGGCAGGAAGATTCCAAGTTCAAAGCCAGCCTCAGCAACTTAGCAAGGCTTAAGCAACCTTGTGAGACTCTGTTGCAAAATAAAGTATAAACAGAGCTGGTTAATGTGATTCAATGGTTAAGCACCCCTGGTTTCAATCCCCAGTACACACACACACACACACACACACACACACACACACACAGAGAGAGAGAGCAAAATTAAAACCAGTAATGAGCTGTATGAATATTGTGAGGGACTTTCTAGATGTTTTACATTCTCAGGAGCTGGTTTTAGGGGAAGGAACACCCACAGTCCATTTAGCCTCTTAGCCTTGGGGGAGACGTGTTAGGGAGATAGGGAACAAGGGTTATATAGAAAAGTGGCTTCTGCCTGCCAAGCTTGCTTAGAGAAGGGCCCTCAAGACCAAGGACTCAGGCCAGCAGACTAGTTCATTAAAACCGGCCATTGTGTCCTCCGGTGAGCACCTCCCCTTTAAAGTATGTGAATGAAGGACCTGATTAAGGTGGGGGGCCCTGTGGCTCTCTGTGTGGTTCTCTTGTGGTTTTGCTATGGCAGACAGCTTTTTTTCCAAAGTTACTGCAAGAAAAAAAATCTTTCTGTTGGGAATTTCCAGCTGGATCCTTCTAAAACCAGGTCACAATTTGAACATGATCCACTTGTAGAAATGTTAGAGAGTTGGTCGTATTTCTTCAATGCATGAGTTTCTGTGAATTAAATATATATGTTTTGCAAAAGAGGAATACTTTAAATAATATGATGCTGGATTTACACTTTTTAGATGCATTACAGATCTGCTCTCTCTATGCTGGACATGAGAAGTCAAATACATAAAATCAGGTTTGTTGCACTGTTGGTGATTTTCAGGAGCACAGTTCTGACAATGTGTCAGCATTGGTTTGCAGCTCTGTGCATGACACAATTTCCAGACAGAACTCTTTTGAGGAAAAAGCCCAGGAAGTGGGGGGTATTTGTTCAGAGCCAAGGGTAAATCCCATGGGTGCATCCTCCTTCCACTTCTTTTTCAGTGTCCGTCAACTCCATGTTCCGTGCTCTCCCGCTGCCTTCCTAACTATCCTTTGGGCTCTTGGCAGCTGAGCACCGCACTCTTCCTTTTCCTCTAGAAGCCCTGATTCATGCAGCCCAGAGCTGAGCTGAGCACATAGATGCTACTCAATAAAAAGACCCGCTGCCCCCGTCACGCACCTGCCAGGGGACAAGCTCTTTAAGCTAACTGAGGCTTCCTGCCTCAGGATACTTGCATTTCCCCTTCCCCATGCTGAAATGCTCCCCCTGGGTTTCACCACATTCTACAGAATGTTCTGAAAATATATGAGTGGGTGCATCGCGTATATTGCAAATGATGTTCATATGTTGGCATCCACTCATTTCCCCCACAGGGCCAGGGGCAAGAGCAGGTCTGCTCCAAGTACAGTGGCCAACAGTAGGGACATCTCATACATACCAGGGGCAGCATCTGGGCCATGGGAAGGAGTATCTGGTCTCTTGGCTGGAAGCTGAACTGATAATCCACCTCAAGAGGGAACTGGCTTGTCTAAGACAAATGCTTCCAGATGCCAGGATCCCTGGGTCCATGTCACCACCCAGATGGGTCTGGGTGGGAGCCGAAAAGTCACAGCAGTTGATAAAACCAGAAAGGTAGTTAATCAAACAGTAGCCGGCATGGGAAGATTCCTAGAAGGTGGGTCTACCCAGGGATGGTTTTATAGTGCGGGAAGTATGCCAAGACCCCGGAGAATTGGGGAACTTTACCATCTCTCTGGGGACAGTCCCGCTGGGGGCATTCTGCTCTTCGTTACAGCCAGCGGAGACCTATTCCCAGACACAGCCCAGCTGTGAGGGGTTTGGAAAGCCTCTGACAGAATCAGGTTTTCTAGGGAGATTACAATTGACGACATGCTTCCTGGTTGCTGGGAAGCATTCGTGGGCAGGCACCAGTGTCGACGCGTCTGCTTCCAGATCCAGCTGGAAGCATTTGAGATAAATGAAAAGCAGGGGACACTAAGTGGAATTGAAGCTCTGGGAACTTTGAAGGAGACTTTTTACTTAGACTGTGATTTGGGACATTTAAATATTTTAAGGATTCTGTCAGCTGATGATATTGTAGGGTGCTCTACCCCTACCAGTCCATCTGAAGGATTCAGGATATAAACCTGTACTTCTTTGCTTTAGGCCATTCCTAATTGATCCTGTGTGCTCTCAACGGAACCCAGAAAAATGTCTGTTGTGGAGTGATAAGCCATCGGGTTTCCTTGTCTCTCACCTGGATGACCACAGAGGACCAATGTTTCACTCAGCTTTTGTATTGCTGTGACTAAAGGACCTCACAAGAACAATTTTAGGAGGATAGTTTATTTGGGGTTTCATGGTTTCAGAGGTCTCAGTCCATAGAAGGTCAGCTCTATTCCTTGGGTCTTGTGGTGAAGATGAACACGGTGAGGCTGAACATCATGGCAGAAGGCATGGCTCCAGGAAGCAGAGAGAGAGTCCATGCTAGATGTAAAATATATACCCCAAAGGCTTGGCCACCCACCCACCTCCTCCAGCCACACCTACCAGCAAACAGCTCCCAGTGAATCCCATCAGGGGACTGACTTGCTGATTGGTCAAGGCTCTTATAACCCAATCATTTCACCTCAAATTTCACATTGTCACACACTTTTGGGGGACATAGAATTGTTCTTAGCCAAAGTCAGTTCTTCTTAAATATTTGATAGTCATATGGATGGATGGATGGATGGATGGATGGAT
>PVKS010025971.1:0-29176 GCA_004027875.1 Aplodontia rufa | reverse complement strand
CAGATCCTGGTTTAATTAGTAATGAAAATGATGAAGAGAAGTACTTCTACACTGAAGCACTAAAGGAAACTCATTACATGGTGTTAAGAAAATGACAAAAGAGGGTAAGTTCCAAGATGTCCTACTCCACAGGCTGAAAGATCCCAGTGCTAATGTGAATAAAGCAAACAGGAAGCTGTAAACTTAAGCTGAACACTTTCGTTTCATTTTAACATCTGCTAATTTGATAAGCAGTCATGAGTGGTGTTTAGCCTCCAAAGGGACAGAATCAGTTATCACTGTTCTATTAATCTAACATACATCTATCTACACCCTCTGCACACAGATACTGCCCACCAGCCCGCTCTATACTAAAAATGAAACCAGGAGGATCCCTCACTTTTCATCTTTATTCTTTTCCCAACAGCTTTCCAATATGCTATTAGATATCTTTAATTACTGAGTTGTCTTCAAATCTTAAAAACAGGTTTATGATAAAGAGGATGTGGAACATCCCTTCAGAATGTTTCTTTACATGTTAAACTTTGATACTGCTGTTTATTTTCTGCTTCTCAGATACACTATTACTAAACGAAAAAAGGAACATGCCTCAAAACAATGGCTTCACCCTTACTTATCCTCTCTTCTTCCTCTGGCATATTCTCTTTCATTTTCTCTCTTCGGGCAGCAATTTAATTTAGCTACTGAGTGGGAAGAGGGGACTGAGAGAAGGAAGGTCAGTGGGAACGCAATGGCACCACTGTGCAGGAGTGCTCCACTCACCCACGCTTGCTGCTGTGTGGCTCCTTGCCCTTGTCCTTCTCCCGCTTCTCTCTGTCTCTGCCTTTCCGTCTCTCTCGATCCCGAGAACGACTGTGGGTTCTTCTGTGACTGGACCTCTCACTGCTGCGACTATGGGAACGAAGCCGAGGTCTTGACCTGGACCTAGGCAAGCACACATTATTGAACAAATTTACTGTTAATTTTGTATTTTTAGAAAGTAAAATCCTTTAATATTATTTGAAAGAAATGTTTAATGATAAACTCAGAAATTAACTGAATATGACTTGCTATGAATAAATATACCCAGGTAAGATATGTAAGGTGTTCCTGCCTTGCAGAATTTAGGAAAACACCAGCACTGTCATCTTTTTATCCCACTCCCTACAGGTGGTATCCTTTACTTGGTTCTAAGATGAGAACTTTTCCTCTGGTTATGAGCTTCACCTCCTCCCATTTCCACCTTCCACTTTCTCTCTTCTGCACTTGCCTTACTCGTGACAAGGTTCATACTACCTGCCATTTCTTCTATAACCATAGTTAGACCTCTAAGTGGATTCTACAAATTGCAAATTACCGAAGTGCTTCCATTATTGTAACTATGTAAATATTGTACACTAAAGAGAATGCTTATTATGAATATTATTCTTTTATACTTCAATAAAATACTTTTTTTCTTTTTTCATTTGGCACTGAGGATTGAACCCTGGGTATTTCACCACTGAGTTTCATCCCTAGCCCTTTTTACCTTTTACTTTTCAGACAGGATCATTGCCCACACTAACCTCAAACTTGCAATCCTCCTGCCTCAGCCTCCCAAGTCACTGAGATAACAACTGCTCATCACCTGACCGGCCCAAACAGTTTCCTAAACATTAACTGTAATGCAGAATCAGACACTGCACTGCTGTTGTTCTCATTCTTTGTTACATTAAAATCTACTGAATAATCTCATTAAAAATGATATGAGGAGCCAGGCATGGTGGCATACTCCTATAATCCAAGCAGCTCAGGAGGCTAAGGCATGAAGATCACAGGTTCAAAGCCAGCCTCAGCAGTTCAAAGCCAGACCCTGTAACAAAATTTAAAAAAAATAAAAAATGGGCTGGGGATGCGGCTCAATGGTAAAGAATTTGTAGGTTCAATAACCAGTACCCTAAAAATAAACACACACACATATTGATAAATGATATCAACTCTGCAGGAAATTAATGTTCAGACAAAGAGTATGCCCAAATGATATCGTTTGAGATGGAGTTACCCTGAGCTGCCTGGGCAGGCACTGAACTCCTGAGTTCAAGTGATCCTCCTGACCCACCTGCCCAGGAGCTGGGACAACAGTGCCACTGATCTCTGCAACAAGTCCATGTCTAAAAGGTTTGAGTCAGAAGATGGTGACCAGTGGGAGGGCTGCATCTAGAACCTGCATGAAACAGGATGCTAAGGGAGAGATGCCCTTCTATGAGATGGTAATTAACAGTTTCACAGTTACAGAAGGAAAAAAGTACCTGGTTCAACACTATCTACTGTATGCACTGGATGTACATATTGATTCGTATTCCTTCTCATGAGGTACTGGACCTTTACTATTGTAAAGGTCAATAATAATTCACAGTTCAGGGAGCCAGCTACTGAACTGTATCATTCAGATTGTACCCCAGCCCAAATAGGGAAGAGACAAAAGCCTCACAACCCATCAACAAAGTCTTTGAGTGATATAACAAGTCACAGATCTCAAGCCCCACTACCTGACACTGAAAATGAGGGAAAAGGGAAGCAATTTTCCTCCTCAAAAACATAATTCCCCACCCAAGGAGTTCATGGACAGGATCTGGATTAAAAACTTAGAAGAAAGCAACAGCAATCTCACTGTCAAAATGCTCAAAGAATTCAAAGAAGCTGTAAGGAAGGAAATAAAAGAGCAATTAGAAGAGCTAAAACACCATTTTAATAAAGAATTAGAGTCACTAAAAAAAGATGTAGCAGAGCTCTTAGAATTGAAAAACACAATCAACCGAATTATTAATACCAGCGTAATCTCCATAGAAAACGCAGCTACAGCACTTGAAGAACATCAGACAACAAAGACAGGCTGAGTAATCTGGAACACATGGAGGACAGACAAGACAAAACGTGGGCCTTGATCAGAACTGTCATCAAGTATGGGATGAAATCACAAGAAATAACCAGAGAGTCAAAGGGATAGGGGAGAATTCTGAACAACTAAAGAACACTCAAAGAACCTTCTCAATGAGATAATCAAAGAAAATTTCCATCATATCAGAATAGAACCTCAAATTCATATTCAAGAGGCTGAGAAGACCCCAAATAGACCTAACTAAATGAGAAACTCACCAAGACACATCACGTTTAAAGTGAATAACAGAGAAAAGAATATTAAGTGGCAGGAGAAAAACTCCAAGTTACATTCAGAGGCAAACCAAAAAAGATTACTGTGGATTTCTCAACTCAGACCACAAAAGCAAGGAGAGCAGGGAACAAAATTTTTCAAACATTGAAAGAAAATACTTGTCAGCCAAAACCGCCACACCCAGCAAATCTCACATTCAAATTTCAGGGGAAAATAAAATCTTTCCAAGATAAAAAAAAAAACTAGCAACATACAAGAACATAAAACCAGCTCTATAGAGAAAACTCAGAGAAAAACTCCAAGCAGAGGAACAAGCTAACAACTTCCAAAGCCCATAATCAGAGAAAAGTCAATAAAAACATAACTCATAAAAAAGATATCCAAGATGGTACAAAATACAGCGAAGGTTACCATGTCGTGGAACCAGAATCACCTATCTATTCTAATACTGAACGTGGATTGACTCAAAGACCCAAACAAATGACACAGATTAGGAGACTGCATCAAAAAATAATTTCCAACAATATGCTGCTAACAGGGGACACACCTCACAGCCAAAGACGGACAAAGACTGAAGGTGAAGGGTTGGCAAAAAACCTACCAGGCAGGTGGCTGAAGAAAGGAAGCCAGTGTTGCAAAACTTATATACGACAAACTAAATTTCGATAAAAAATTAGTCAGAAGAGGACTGAAGTAGTGGTTCAGTGGTTATTGCGCTTACCTAGCATGCACGAGTACATGAGTTCAAACCCCAGCACCACATATACAACGAAGTGTCTAAGGAATGAATGTCACATGAAAAACTAAATAGTTTCTCTTTCTCTCTCACTGTCCCCTCTTTAAAAAAAAAAAAAATCAGAAGAGACAAAGAAGGTTTTAGATCTTAGTAAAAAGAACATTACATCAAGAAGGTATAACAATAGTGAATAGGTATGCCCCAAACCACAACCCTTCCAAACACGTGGAAAACATACTCAAGGGCATTAAAACATATATTGACTTCAGCACAATAATATGGGGAGAATTTAATGCACCATTATCAACAATAGATCATTAAAGCAAAAGATCAATAAAGACATCTCTAACATCAATAACTATCAATCAATTGCATTTAACAGATATCTACAGAATATTCCACCCCAAATCAGCTGAGTTTACTTTCTTCAAAGCAAGCAGCACATGGATCCTTCTCCAAAATACATCATATCCTAGTTAATAAAGGAAATCTTAAGGGGCTGGAGTGGTGGCTTGGCAGTTGCGGCACTTGTCCAGCATGCCCAAGCACACAGGTTCAAACCCCAGCACCCATGTACACAATTAAGTGTCGGAGCAATGAAGGCCATGTGAAAAACTTGATAAAGATATTCTCTCTCTCTCTGTCCTTCTCTTTAAAAAATAAATAAAAAAACAAAGGAAATCTTAACAAATACAAAAAAGTTGATATCATCCCACAACAGTATGAACCTAGCAATTAACAGCAACAGAAACAAAGTACCTATATACTTGGAGATTGCATAATACCCTCTTAAAGGAAGACTGGATCAAAAAGGGAAAAACAAATCAAGAAATTTTTGGAAATGAGACTGATGACACAACATATAGAAATCACTTAGAAAAAGCATTCTATTTTTTTTCTTTTTTAGAGAGAAGGACAGAGAGAGAGAGAGAGAGAATCAATTTTTATTGAGCTTTTCAAATGGTTTTCGTTGCTCTGACACTTACTTGTGTACGTGAATGCTGGGGTTTGAACCCATGTACTTGCACATGCCAGGCAAGGGCCATAACCACCGAACCACCACTCCAGCCCCTCAAAGCATTGTTAAGAGGTAAATTTATAGCACTGAATGTTTTCATCAAAAATCAAAAGATAGCTCAAATAAAGAACCTTATACTCCACCCCAAATCCCTACAGAAAGGGCAACAATCCAATTCCAAATCCAACAGAAGACAGGAAATAACCAAGATTAGAAATGAAATCAATGAAACTGAGAACAACAAAAACTGACACACAATCAATAAAACAAAGAGTTGGTTCATAAAAAAAATTAAATAAAATTGACAGACCTCTAACCAATCTCACCAGAAGGAAGATCATCTGGAAGAAGGTGATCATCAAAGAGTTGGTGGCTCATCTGTCCATTTATTTGACTTGCAAGAAAGAAAATCACCCAGAAAACTGCCTGCTTTCCCCTTAGGAAATCTCAATACAGAGATCCACAAGAAGCTATTAAAAAACGAAGAATCAAACAACGAGAGGTTCACCTCAAGCCCAAAACTCCGTCAAAAAGGATGCTACAGAAAGGGGTCAAGATGAAAACCTTGAAAATATTGTCAATGATCTGATTACTAAAAGGAACAATGAACTAAAAGATATAATGAAGGGACTAAGGGAGAAGACTCAAGAGATGAAAAACTCTATTATCAAAAAAACAGACATACTCAAAAAGGAAGTAACGGAGCTAAAATCTGCAATCAACGACATGAGAGGAACCATGGAAGAATTTAATAATAGACTAACTTCTATAGAAAACAGAACCTCAGCTTCTGAAGAAAGAACTTCTGACAATGAGGACAGGCTAAGCCAAGCTAGACTGCATGGATGACAAAAAAAAACCTCACAGAACATGAACAGAATTTTTAAAATGTCTGGGATGAAATGAGAAGAAACAATTTAAGAGTAATTGGGATACTGGAAGAAATTGAAACACAAACAAATGGGATAAGAAATATTCTCAAGGAAATTGCTACAGAAAATTTTGTCCCTATAAAAATAGAATCGGGGCTGGAGCGGTGGCTCAGCGGTTTCGGCGCTTGCCTGGCAAGCACGAGGACCCAGGTTCAAACCCCAGCACCGTGTACACAACCGAGTGTTGGAGCAACTAAAGCCATGTGAAAAACTAAATAAAGTTGCTTCTCTCTGTCTCTCTCACTGTCCCTCTCTCTTTAAAAAAAAAAAAAAAAAATAGAGTCAGAATATGCTCATCCAGGAAGCTTTAGGACAACCAATAGGCCTAATCAAACGAGAAGCTCACCAAGACACATCATATTCAAAATGTACAAAGGGGAAATCATGGAAAGAATACTGAAAGCAGAAAGGGAGAAAGGCCACATCACATTCAGAGGCAAACCAATCAGAACCACATCTGACTTCAGTTCAGACTCCGGAAGCGAGAAGATCTTGGAAGATCTTTCAATGCCTGAATGAACACAACATGCAGCCAAGAATACTATACCCAGCAAAACTCAGCTTCAAATGCGAGGGGGAAATAAGAACTTTCCATGATAAGAACAAACTTGCAGCATTCGTGAACAGAAAGCCAGCATTACAAAGAATCCTCAAAGATAAACTCCAATTACAAGAACAAGCTAGTATTCCTCAAAACCCACAATCAGAGGAAATTCAATAAAGGTACAGGCTATCAACAGACAACTAAGACAGCACAGAATTTACTAATAAACACAAAGAATATGAACCGCAACCACCTAATAATTCTAACACTAAATGTGAATGGTCTCAATGCACCACTCAAAAGACACAGACTAGCAGATTGGATCAAAAAACAAAATCCAACAGCACGCTGCTTACAGGAAACCCACCCTATAGCCAGTGACACCCACAGATTAAGGGTGAAAGGATGGAAAAAAATTCTACCAGGCATATGGACCAAGAAAGCAAGCTGGAGTTGCAATTCTTATATCTGACAAAGCAGATTTCAAACATAAATTAATGAAAAGAGATAAAGAAGGCCACTACATCCTAGTAAAGGGAATAATACAACAGGAGGAAAAAACCATAGTAAATATATACTCTCCAAACACCAATGCTCCCAACTATGTGGAAAAAATATTCCAAGATATAAAAGCCACATGTGGACAACACAATAGCACTGGAAAACTTTAACACTCCCTTATCACCAATAGACAGATCATCACAGCAAAGAAACAATAAAGAGATATCCAGTCAAAACAACACGATAAATCAAACAGACTTAACAGACATCTACAGAAAATTCTACCCCAAAATGGCACAGTATACCTTCTTCTCAGCAGCACATGGATCCTTCTCCAAAATAGATCATATTCTAGTTCACAAAGGAAATCTCAGGAAATATAAAAAAGTAGATATCATTCCATGTATCCGATCAGACCATGATGCCATGACCCTAATAATTAACAGCAAAAATCATGGCACAAAACACACATACATGGAGATTCAGTAACAGCCTATTAAATGAAAAATTGATCCAAGAAGTCATGAGAACAGTAATTAAGGAATTCTTGGAAGAGAATGAGAATGAGGACACAAATTATCAAAACCTCTGGGACAGCATGAAAGCATTCTTAAGGGGAAATTTTATTGCACTGAGTGTCCACATTAAGAATCAGGAGAGGGCGGGAGCGGTGGCTTGGTGGTTCTGGTGCTTGCCTGGCATATGCAAGGACATGAGTTCAAACCCCAGCACCATGTACTCAGAGTCTAGAGCAACGAACACCACATGAAAAACTAAATAGAATTGATTCTCTCTCTCTCTCTCTCACTGTCCCTTCTTAAAAAACAAACAAACAAACAAAAAGAATCAGGAGAGAGCCCTAACAAATAAGCTTATGCTCCAACTCAAATCTCTACAAAAGGAAGAATAGTCTACTCCCAAAGCCAGCAGAAGACAGGAAATAACTAAGATCAAAGCTGAAATCAACAAAATTGAGAAAATAAAAAGAATTGACAAAACAAAGAGATGGTTCTTTGAAAAAATAAAATTGAAAGAGCCCTAGCTAATCTAACTAAAAGAAGGAAAGAATCAAAGCAAATCAACAAAATCATCAACGAAAAGGGGGTGATCACCACTGACTACCTTGATATCAAACAGATTATCAGAACATATTTTGAAAAACTATACTCCTCTAAATCAGAGAATATGGATGACATGGACAAATTTCTAGACACATACAACATCCCCAAATTGACACAGGATGAAATTGAAATCCTAAACAGCCTGATAACAGGCACCAAAATTCATATACCAATTAAAAGTCTTCCAAGGAACAAAAGCCCAGGACCTGATGATGGATTCTCTGCAGTTTTACCAGACCTTTGAAGAAGAGCTAACACCTCTCCTTACGAAGCTATTCCAAGAAACTGAAAAAGAGGGAACTCTCCCAAACACTTTTTATGAAGCAACCATAACTGATACCAAAACCCAACAAAGACACATCAAAAAGGAAACTACAAACCAATATCCCTCATGAATATCGATGCAAAAATCCTTAATAAGGTTCTTGCAAACCGCATTCAGAAACACATCAAGAAAATAATTCATCATGATTAAGTGGGCTTCATTCTTAGTATGCAAGGCCGGTTCAACATACACAAATCAATATATGTAATGTACCACTTAAACAGAATTAAGGACAAAAACCACATGATCATCTCAAGTGACGCAGAAAAGGCCTTTGATAAAATCCAGCACCCATTTATGCTCAAAATAGGGATCAAAGGAACTTAACTTTAAAGGCCATATATGCCAAACCCTCAGCTAGTATAATACTAAATGGAGAAAGACTGAAAGCATTTCCACTGAACTTGGGAACAAGACAAGGCCGCCCGCTTTCACCACTTTTATTCAATATAATCCTCGAGACCCTGGCTGGAACGATAAAATAGGAGGAAGAATCAAAGGGATAAGAAGAATAGGAAGAGAGGAAATCAAACTATCCCTTTTTGCTGATGACATGATCCTATATCTGGAAGATCAAAAAAACTCCACCAGAAAACTGATAAAGCTTATAAACAGATTTGGCAAAGTAGCAGGCTACAAGATCAACACCCATCAATCAATAGCTTTCCTATATGCCAACAATAATAGGGAAGAAGAAGAAATTAGGAAATCAGCCCCATTCTCAATATCCTCTAAAAGAATAAAATCCTTGGGAATTAATCTAACAAGACAAGTAAAAGACCTCTACAATGAAAATTATCGAACACTGAAAACAGAAATGGCAGAAGACCTGAGAAGATGGAAAAGTTTTCTATGCTCTTGGTTAGGCAGAATTAACATAATTAAGATGGCAATTCTGCCAAAAGCACTGTACAGATTCAATGCAATCCCCATCAAGATTCCAATCTCATTCTTTGTAGATACAGAAAAAGCAATTCTCAAATTCATTTGGAACAATAAGAAACCCAGAATAGCCAAAACATTACTAAGCAAGAAAGATGAAACAGGTGCTTTGCAATACCAGATATAAAATTATACTAACAAGCTATGGTATTAAAAATAGCATGGTATTGGTATCAAAATAGGAATGAAGACCAACGGAATAGAAAAGACTCTGAGACAAAGCCCCAAATCCTTAAACATCTGATCTTTGACAAAGGGGGTCAAAATATAACATGCAGGAGAGACAGCCTATTCAACAATTGGTGCTGGACAGACTGGACAGCTACTTGCAGAAAACTGAAATTAGATCCTTCACTCTCACCATGCAGAAAAAGTCAATTCTAAATGGATCGAGGAATTAGGAATTAAGTCAGCTACCATACATCTGCTAGAAGAAAAATAAGGACTAACACTCCAGCATATGGGAGTTGGTAATGACTTCCCAAACAAAGATCCTAAAGTGAAAGAATTACAGTCTAAAATCAATGAGTGGGATGCCATGATACTAAAAAGTCTCTGTTTTGACTATTTCCTTGGCTGTACGGTCAAGAGAGAATCATGGCCTGTGATTCTTCTGACAGGGGACTAATGTCCAAAATTTATATAAACTCAAAAAACTCAATAACAAAAACACAAACAATCCAATCAATAAATGGGCCAGGGAGCTAAACAGAAACTTCTTAACGGAGAACACTGAGCAAGCCAATGAATACATGAGAAAGTGTTCTAAATCACTAGCCAGCACAGAAATGCAAATCCAAACTACCTTAGGATTTCACCTCACGGGGCTGGAGTGGTGGCTCAGAAGTTTCGGTGCTTGCTTGGCAAGAACGAGGTCTGGGTTCAAACCCCAGCACCACGTACACAACTAAGTGTTGGAGTAAGTAAGGCCATGTGAAAAACTACATAAAGTTGTTTCTCTCTTTCTTTAAAAAAAAAAAGATTTCACCTCACTCCAGTCAGACTGGCAAAGATGAAGAGGATGAATAATAACAAATACTGGAGGGGTTGTGGGGAGAAAGGAACACTAGCACGATGTTGGTAGAAATGCAGACTGGTCCAGCCGCTCTGGAAAGCAGTGTGGAAACTCCTCAAAAAATTAGGGTTGGATCCACCATACGATCTGGCTATCTCTCTTCTGCGTATTTTCCCAGAGGAGTTAGAATCAGCACATTACAGTGACATAGCAAGATCCATGATCAGAGCAGATCAATTTACAAGAGCTAAATTATGGAACCAATCCAGATGTCCTTCACTGGATGAATGGATCCAAAAGCTCTGGTATATACATATACAATGGAGTTCTACTCAGCTATTAGAAACAATGATATTGCATCTATTGAAGGCAAATGGATGGCATTGGAAGACATCATGCTGAGCGAAATTAGTCAAACATAAAGACTCAAGGGCCGAATGGTGTCCCTCATTTGTGGAGGCTGGATCTAAACCCAGGCTCTGGAGTAAAGTAGACAAACTCAAACTTGAGACTCATAGAACAAAAATGCAAAATGTTAATATTTATGAGATACAGTTGCAAGATGCTTCATAAGATATTTGAACAAGCTATGCTGCACACCTGTACAAAAACAAATATTTAATCCCATTGTCAAATATTTTGAAAAATAACAAGGGATGACGGAAAGGGAGGAGAAGGGGAAATGTTGGAACTAAGATAAAGCAAGGTACAGTCCAAGCAGTTATAAATGTCACTGTATATACTATAGCCATATATATTAAAAAATATTCTTCAAAGGAATAAGAATTATGTCACTGTCTTTGGGTTTTTTAGGAACAATATAGGACCCAGAAGAAATGCAAGGGATCAGGGGATGGGAGGAGGGAGGTACAGGGATGTGGCGGGTGGATACTGAACAAATTGTATTGCTGAATTGTGTGCATTTAGGAATATGGGACAACTAATCCCAACATTATGTAAAACTATAATGCACTAATAAAAATAAACTTAAAAAATACTTAATAAAATCCTAGCAGACTGCATCCAAAAACATATCAAAAAGATAATACATCACAATAAAGTCGGCTTCATTCCAGGGATGCAGGGCTGGTTCAACATACACAAATTAATAAATGTGATTCACCACTTAAACAGAATTGAAGAGAACATCCATATGATCACTTCAATTGATGCAGAAAAGGCCTTTGAAAAATCCAACACCCATTTATGCTCAAAATCTGGCGAAGATAGGACCCTTACTTTAATTTTGTTAAGGGTCATTTATGACAAACCCACGGCCAACATTATACTTAATGGAGAAAGACTGAAACTTTCCCCACTAATATTGGGTGCAAGAGAATGACTGAAACTGTTCCCACTAACTTTGGGTACAATACAAGGCTGTCCACTGTAACAACTCTTTTTTTTTTTTAAGTGAGAAAGAGAGAGAGAGAATCAATTTTATTTAGTTTTTTTTTTTCATGTAGCTTTCGTTGCTCCAAGACTTCATTGTGTATGTGGTGCTGGGGTCTGAACTTGGGTACACATGCGTACCAGGCAAGTGCCGTAACCCCTGAGCCAAGGCTCCGGCCCCTCCTCTCAGAACTCTTATTCAATATAGCCCTTGAAACCCTAGTCAGAACTATCAAACAAGACAAGGAAATCAAAGGAATCTGAATAGGAA
Source organism: Aplodontia rufa (assembly GCA_004027875.1). Classification (NCBI taxonomy): domain Eukaryota; kingdom Metazoa; phylum Chordata; class Mammalia; order Rodentia; family Aplodontiidae; genus Aplodontia; species Aplodontia rufa. Next base: position 17,249 of record PVKS010025971.1, on the reverse strand, counting down.
AGGAGGAAGTTAAACTATCTCTATTTGCAGATAATATAATCCTATACCTAGAAGACCCAAAAAGTTCAAGACTTCTAAAGCTCATAAATGAATTTAACAAAGTAGCTGTTTACAAGATCAACACTCATAAATCAATAGCTTTCCCATACTCCAGCAGCAATTCTACCAAAGAAGAAATCAAAAAAATCCATCCCATTCATGATAACCTCAAAAAGAATAAACTACTTGGGCATTAATCTAACAAAGGATTTAAAAGACCTCTACACTGAGAACTATCAAACATTGAAAAAGAAATTGAAGAAGACCTGAGAAGATGAAAAAACAGTCCATGTTCTTGGTTAGGCAGAATCAATATGATTAAAATGGCCATTCTGCCAAAAGCCCTGTACAGATTCAATGCAATCCCCATCAAGATACCAATGATATTCTTCAAGAATATACAAAAGCAATTCTCAAATTCATTTGGAATAGCAAGAAACCCAGAATACCAAACAATATTAAGCAAGAAAGATGAAACAGTACCTAACCTGAAATTTATAGTATAGAGTTGTAGTAATAAAACCAGCATGGCATTGGCATCAAAACAGACATAAAGACCAATGGAATAGAGCAGAAGGCACTCAGACAAACCTGCCAGTCTTTAACCATCTGATATCTGACAAAGGGGGCAAAAATACAATGTGGAGGAAAGACAGTCTGTTAACAAATGGTGGTGGAAAAACTGGACAGCTATATGCAGACAATGGAAATTACATCATTATCTCTCACCCCCCCCCAAAAAAATCAAATTCAAAACGATCAAACAATTAGGAATTAAACCAGCAACTATACAATTAGAAGACAAAATAGGATCAACATTCCACCACACTGGTGTAGGTACCGCCTTCCTTAACAAGACTCAACAACTAAAGCCAAGAATCAATGAGGGGGATGTCATTAAACTGAAAAGTTTCTGCACAGCTAAAGAATTAGTCAAGAGAGCCTGGAGCAGTGGCTCAGTGGTTATGGCGCTTGCCCAGCATGCATGAGTACGTGAGTTCAAACCCCAGCACCACCAAGGAAAGACACATGAAAAACTAAATAAAAAATTGTTTCTCTTTCTCTCTCTCTCTCATGTCCCTATCTCTTTAAAAAAAAAAAAAAACAATTAAAAAAAAAAAAGAATTAGTCAAGAGCATCAAGAAAGAATCCACAGAATGGGAGAAAAGTAGTGACTGCTATTCCACTGACAGGGGACTAATATTCAAAATATACAAAAACCTCAAAAAATCTAACACCAAAACCACAAATAATCCAATCAAAAATGGCTACGGAACTAAACAGAAACTTCTCAACAGAGGAAGTTCAAAAAGTCAATAAATATATGAGAAAATGTTCTACATCACTTGCAATCAGGGAAATGCAAATTAAAACTACACTGAGAGTCCATCTCACTCTAGTCAGAATGACAAAAAAGAAGAATACAAACATGTATGAGGGGTTTGGGGAGAAAGGATCACTAACACACTGTTGGTAAGACTTCAAACTAATACAGTCACTCTGGAAAGCAGTGTGGAGACTCCTCAAAAAACTAGAATTGGAACCACCTTAAAGAACCAGCTTTCCCACTCCTAGGTATTTTCCCAAAAGAGCTAGAACAAACACTACAGAGACCCAGCTACATTAATGTTTATAGCAGCTCAATTGACAACAGCTAAATTATGAAATCAACCCAGATGCTCCTTGCTAGATAAATGGATCCAAAAACTGTGGGATACATATACAGTGGAGTTCTACTCTGCTATTAGAAAAATATCATGGTATTTGCAGACAAATGGATGGAAATGGAAAAAAATTATGCTGAGTAAATTATCCCAAAAACAAGACATTTATGGGCCAAATGTTTTCTCTCATATGTGGAAACTAGACTAAAACCTAAGACAAGATGAAAGTTAGCTAAGTTTCATTAATAAACCCACCAAAGTTGAAATTTCACATAAGCTAGGGGAACCATAACTAGGAAGGTGGATTGAGGAGGGATGGAGGGAAATAGAGGGAGGGAAAAGTGGGGTTTCTAATACAACTGGGTACACTCAACTCCCATGAAAAGCCCAACTAAATTCAGGAGGCATACAAACTCAAAAATTTCATACACATGTTATGCTTATTTCCATGTACAGCATGGGGAGACACGAGTTCAAAGAATGGATAAAAATGAGGAGATCCTGGACTAAGATTGGGCTTAATTTACTACGCATGCATGTATATCAATGTATACTTGAATATTTAACAATTCCCTCTAATATGTAAGACTGTTGAACCAATAAAAAAAGAAAATAAATAAAAGATTCAAAACAAGTCTTAATTATTCCTGTCTACTCAATCAATGCAACAGACCAAATGTACTTAATATAATCTATAAATACAATGCTTTCCCTAGTCCTACAATCTCTGCTTGTCTATTCAACCTTCTTTTATTTCTATTTCAATAAGACCATTCACTCATTCTCATCCGGCTATTCTTTGTACAAATGGATGGCAGTGTTGGGTAGAACACGTTATGTGCCGAGAAGTAACAATTTCAGGTCCTAGTTACAGTACTGAAAGAAGCCTACACAGACTGACAGTGCTACAGAAAATGACAAAAAGAACACATGAAAACACAGGATAGTGACCAAAAAGGCAGGGATATTTTGTAGAGGCCAACACGTGGGAAAAGGAAACACCAATAAAGCTGACGATTTTATCAGTTTTGACTCCGAAATTCTATGAGGCCTAAGTCAGAAAATTGGGCTTTATGGCCCAAAAACACTGGATTGACTCAAGTAAAAAACAGCAAATGAAGGAAAAGTCTTTAAAAAAAAAAAAAAAAAGTCAAAGGGTCAAAGGAGGGACCCAAAAATTCTGTAAGCAAGCTCTATGGAAATCTAGCTGAATTGTGAATCAGCATATGGAAATCTAGCTGAATTGTGAATCAGCATATGAAGAGCAGACTCCAAATAATCAAGAATAAAATAAAAGAAGCACTAGACCAGGGGCTAGAGAGGTGGTGACTCAGCAGTTGAACAAAGCATGTTCAAACTCCTGCATAACATATATAACTGTCAGAAAAACAAGAATCATATGAAAAAAATCAAATAAAATTAACTTTCTCATTCTCTTCAGTTTTTAAAACCCTTAAAAAAAAAGCACTGAACCAAAATTCCACATGTTCCCACAGACAAAATTTTTAACTTTAATCCAAGTTTATTTCCTGTAAAAACAAATATTTTAAAAAGATATTGTTCAGAAAAACAAATAATATTCACAGTATGATATTCACTGTGTACAGGAAGGATAACAAAATCCAAAATTACTAGATATTCAAAAACCCAGGTAAAAATGTGATCCACTCTCAAAACGAAAAAAAAAAAGTAGTATAAGTAGGCTTACTCAAAACTGAGCCAGATGTTAGAATTAGCAGGCAAGAATTTTAAAGCAGTAAAGTGTAACTATGCTTGGAATAAAGTTAAGCAAGCTCAGAAGAAAAAAAGAAAAAACTGAAATTCTAAAATGAAGAATATCTAAAATTAAAATTACACCAAGTAAGATTAAAAAGAGATTGGTTATAAGAGAGGAAAGAATCTGAGTACCTGAAAATTAACCAATCAGAATTATCTAATCAGAAGAAACGAGAGGAACAGAGATTACTGATTATAGAAGAATAACCTTCAAAGAAGTGGAAAATTTCAAGAACCTAACAAGTTTATTTACATCCTTAAGTAAAGAAGACAGAGAATGAAGCTACCTGGGAGGCTGAGGCAGCTGGGACAAGTTACAAGATGGTGTCTCAAACCAAAGAATAGAAAGGGCTGGGAACATAGCCCAGAGGTGGAATGTCCCCTGGGTTCAATTCCCAGTAAAGCCATATAGAGAAAGAGAGAGGGAAGGAGGGAGGGAGAAAAGGTAATGAGCACAACACTATTTAACTGGTGGTCAAGCATTTTACAAATTTAGATTTACTGAGGAACCAATTAAGAGATTCAAGAAGTTTAGCAAACTCAAAATAAGAAAAACATGAAGAAGATCACACATAGGAACCTGACAAACTGATGAAGAGGAAGGGTGAATAGGACTCTTGAAAGGGTCAGAGAAAACACTGCATTACATGCACAGGATCAGGGCCATGGACAACTGTTGCTGCCTTCTTTTTAACCATGGGGACCAGATGACAGTGCAACAAGAGCCTTAGAACAGTCAATGTTAACATACAGATCTGCAGTGTTCCCCAAAAGCTCACGTGTTGAAGTTCTGCTTCCCAACACAGCCTTATCCAGAGGTGGGCTTTTGGGAGGTGACTGGGTCATGAGGACTCTTAATCCCATGGGAGATTAATCAACCTCATGGTTAATAATCTGCATGGACTGTTCAGAGGAGGTGGAGACCAAAGGCAGGTAGATAATGGTTGGAGGAGGAAGGTCACTGGCGGTGTGCCCTTGGGAACTGTACCTCCTCCCTGGCACCTTCCTCTGTTTTTCTCTCCCTCCCTCCCTGCTTCCTTCTTTCCTTCCTGATTACCACAAGCTGCACAGCATCCCTCCTCCACACCTTTCACCATGATGTTCTGCTTCACTTCAGGCCCAAAGCAGCACAGGGAGCCAACATGGACTGAACCTCTGTAACCTTGAGCCAAGATGAACTTTTCCTTTTTTAAGTTGTTTTATCACAGTAGAGACAAAGCTGATTAACATAGTGAAGGGGGGGGGGAATAAGTCAACTAACTTTTATATCCCAGTAAAGATCCTTCAAGAATGGTAATAAAAGGATGGGGGCATATGCAGCTCAAGGGCAGAGCCCTTGCCTAACATGTGTAAGGCTTTGCATTGGATACCCAGCACTGAAAAAGGAAAAACTAAGATGGCAATAAAACAACAACATTTGTAAATAAGCAAAAAGTAAGTAACCGGAGTGGATTTACTTTATAATAAACACTAAAGAAATATCTGCAGGCTGAAGAGAAAGAACAGATGGAAAGTTGGCTCTTTAGGAAGGAATGAAGAAGGAGAGCTGAAGAGCAGATAGATCATAAACTAAAAAGCAACTCTTAAAAATTTTTTATTTATCCAAAAGGAGGCTAGAAAGGTTGTACAGAAATATTAAAAAAACAAGAGTCAAACAAAGTAAATAATCAAATGGTAGTCTAATAATATCAACAAGAACTTTAATCAAAGAAATGCAAATCAAAACTGGATTAAGATTTCACCTCACTCCAGTCACAATGGCAAAGATAAAGAACAAAAACAGTAACAGATGCTGGAGGGGCTGTGGGGAGGTAGGAATTCTAGCACACTGTTGGTGGAGCTGCAGACTGCTGCAGCCACTCTAGAAAACAGTGAGGAGAATCCTCAAAAAATTAGGGATGGACCCACCATAGGACCCAGCTGTCCCTCTTCTGCGTATTGTCCCAGAGGAGTCAGAAGCAGCACATTACAGCGACACAGCGAAATCCATGTTCACAGCTGCTCAATTTACGATAGCTACATTATGAAACCAACCCAGATGCGCCTAACTGGATGAATGGATCCAAAAGCTCTGGATATACATAATGTAATTCTCCTCAGCTATTAGAAACAATGATATTGTGGCCTTGGAAGGTAAATGGATGGCTATGGAAGAAATCATGCTAAGCAAAGTCAGCCAAACCTAGAGAGTCAAGGGTCAAATGTTTTCACTCATTTGCGGAGGCTAGAACTAAATTTGTCAAACTCATGTATTGGACCCACCAAGGGCATAGCAGCACATAATCTAGGAGAACCTTAGACATGTCAGGGGGTGGGAAGGGGAAGACAGGGATGGTAGAAGGAGGGAAGATAGGGAGGGATCTAGGGAGACAATCAACAAAGTAGCAAACTCTACCTCCTTGAGAAGTCAAATATTATATACCCAATTATTTAATTCTGTAAAATTCAAGATCTTATACATATATACGAAGTCAATTATATTTGTTAGGGGCATAATATAGAAGAATCGAGAGACTGAGGTGTGAGCAATGTGGGAGTAACTATGGTTTATGATAAAATGCACATCATACTGTTACTTTATAAGCACTTATGATTGTAAAAGTACTCGTCTCTTAATAAAAAAAACTTCAAATATTAATGAACTATATAACTTTAATAGAAATGCAGTTTCTTAGATGAATGTAAAAAACCACTCAAACACAGGCTATCTACAAAATATGTACCTTAAATACACAAACACAGAAAAGAGGAAAGTAAAAGGCTAAATACACCATGCAAATAATAAACCTACAAAGAGTGAAGTAAATATATTAATACTCTTATTTCTGAAGTTTAGTTCTTATGGTATCATCCAAAATAAAATGGATACTTCATCATGATCAAAGGCTCAATTTATAGCTAGAAATGATGCACAATATGTTTCTGACTACAACAGACTTAAATTAGAAATTTACTAAGACATGTAAAAAATCTCTAGATACATAGAAACTAAATAATATACTTTCAACTAATTCATGGGTCAAATAAGCAATCACAAAAGAAACTAGAAAATATTTTAAACTGAATGACAGTGAAAATACAACTTATGAGAAACTGAGCTAAAGCGAGCACATGTTTAAATATTGCTTTCAATATTTAGATAATGCTTCAAATATTTAGGTATCAAAAGAAAAGTGCAAAATCAATTACATCAAGTTACAAAATGAACAGCAGTGTCCTCCATGTAGGCGAAAGGAAGGAAACATAAAAGAAAAGAGCAACAACGTGTGAAACAAAAAATAACAAATAATTAACAAAACTAGAATCTGGTAGCTTGAGAGTGTTAATAAAATAGACCAAACAAGCAGAAAGGAACGAGCAAAAGCAAATCACTAAGGACAGAAGTGCAGCCTCCCAGAACAGCCCTGATGTGCGTACACAGAGGCAGCCCATGTTTCTCCCCAGCACCCAGCAGGTTATCCCAGCAAGCCTGCCCTGTACGCCCACAGACATCTATTCAAATTTAATGTTGAAAAGTTATAGCAATTAATGTTCCAGAATTTAACTTTCCACCATTTTCTTTCCAAGATTCTTTCACTACATTTCTTAATTCTAACACAAATTTCCATATCAAACAGTTTTATAATCACAACATACTGTCCATACAGATGTTATCCTATTCACTGTGATTAAATCTTCTATTGTATGTGAATACAATGAAATTGAATACATTATTCCTAAAATCTTTAAAAAAAAAATAATCAGTCAACACTTAAACTCTTCTCACTAAAAGAAAGCAGTAATAATAAAATTAAAAATAGGGCAAGTCTTTTTGTGTCCTCACCCACTATGCATACTATGCATACATCAGATATAAAGTGTATTACCTTAATTTGATTCTGTATCACATAGGATAAAATATGGCAATCAATTCTGAAAATGCAGAGCATGTAAAGCTGGTGAAGAGACAAAGACAGTCATTCCATGGTGATCAAGGTATCAATTCAACAAGAAGATGTAACAGCTGTAAATGTACAGGACCCTAATGCAGAGCAGTCCACTTGTAGAACAGACATTAAAATCCATATCTCACTTTCCTCAATGGATAGATCCCAGGCAGGGGTAAAGAAAACAGCATAGTTATACTATAGATCAACTGGATTTCACAGATACTGACAAATCATTTCAGCAACAGGTGCAGAATTCAGTCTTTCAATGAGCACAAAGAATATTCTCCAGAACAGTCTACATAATTGTAAAAAAAAAAAGTATTAGTAAATTTTTTAAAAAATCATATCATCTCTGACCACAATGGAATAAAACTAGAAATTCACAACAAAAGAAACTTTAGGTACTATAAAAATTCATGGAGTCTTAACAACATGCTACTGAACACACGTACTATTTCACTGAAAATACACACACACACACACACACACAAAGACTTTTTAAATTTCTTGAAACAAACTAAAATAAAGTCATAATACACCAAAACTCAAGGGCTACAAAAGTAAATATACAGCAACAAACACTTACACCAAAAACCAAAGACTTTAATAACCTAATGATACAAACCAAGAACCTAAGAAAGCAAAACCTAAACCAACACAGAATTAGTAGAAAGAAATAACAAAAATCAAAGAAGAAATAAACAGAATAGAAACTAAAATTGCAATACAAAAGATCAATGAAACAAGAACTGGGTCTTTTGAAGGGATAAAGTCATCAAATCTTTAGCTAAGACTGGGAGAAAAAAAGAGAAGACCCAAATAAATAAAAATAAAGATGAAAAAGGAGACACTTTATGATGCACAAATTAGAAAAACTAGAAGAATGGATAAATTTCAGAACACAACAAGAAAGCAGAACCGGGCACCAACATGTCTAATGAAAAGAAGCACAGTAATGCTCAAAAAGGACTAGGAAACTGAGTCCAACAGCACATCCAAAGATCAGTCATCATCAAGTTGGATCTCCCCCAGATATGCAAGGACGGTTCAACATAAGGACTTCGATAAATGTAAAACATCACACCAACAGAAGGAACAGTAAAATTCACGATCCTCTCAAAAGATGTAGAAAAGGCATTTGATAAAATCCAACATCGCTTCACGACAAAAACTCTGAACAGATGACACAAAGACACACATACCCGCAGCCAAAATCATACTGAATGGGGAAAGGTTCAAGGGGATTCCTCTAACGCCTGGAACAAGACAAGGATATCCTCTCACTGCACTTATTCAATACAGCACTGGAAGTCTTGGCCAAAGCAAATGGGAAAGAGAAAGAAAGAACAGTGTACAAAGAGGAAGGCAGGAAGTCACATTATCCCTATTTGCAGATGATATGATCCTGCACACAGAAAACCCTAAAGATTCCACTAAGACTATTAGAACTAATGAATGAATTCAATAATTTTGTAGAGTACAAAAATCAGCATACAAAACTCAGTAGCATTTAAATATACCAGTAATGAGACTGCTGAGCAAGAAATCAAGGAAGCAATCTCATTCACAATAGCTTCTAAATAAAACAAACCTAGGAATAAATTTAATCAAAGAAAATGAAGGGCTGGAGAGGTGGTCAATGGTAGAGCACTTGCCTGGCATGCACCAGGACCCAAATTTGATCCCCAGTAAATATACACAAATAAAGGAAAAACAAAAACCAGATGAAAAACATTTACTCATTCTCTTATAAAAAACAATGCTGGCAGGGCTAGAGCAGTAGCTCAGCAGTTACAGTGCTTGCCTGGCATGCACAAGTATGTGAGTCCAAACCCCAGCACCAAGTACACTACAGAGTCTCAGAGCAACAAAGGCCACATGAAAAACTAAATAAAATTGATTCTTTCTCTCACTCTCTCTCTTTAAAAAAAGAATGCTGGCAGGGATGTGGAGAAAAAGGAACTCTCCCAGCTCAGACTACTGATAGGAACGTAAACTAGTATAACCATTTGGAGAACAGGATGGATGTTCCTTCAGAACTACCATGTTTCAGCTATCCCATTTCTAGGTACACATCCAAAGGAAATGAATTCAGCATACCAACAAGATGCCTGCACCCTCGTAGTTACTATAGTACTGTTGGTAAATATTTAAACAGAGAACCAACCTAAGGGCCCATCAACCACGAATGTGAGATATATACAGAAATTCACATTTAGTTACATGTACACACAATTATTCAACCTTAAAGAAACATGCAATCAGGTCATTTGCAGCAAAATGGATAGAGCAGGAGGATAATACGTTAAGTGAAACAAACCAGACTCAGAAAGACAAGTACTGCTTGTTCTCTCATATGGTTGGCTTGGATGTGAAACAGTCATCATCAGCATGGGCTGCAAAGGGGTGGAGAGATGGGCAAAGGGAGGCTGGAGTTGGTCCATAGGTGAATGTACTGAAATATCACCGTGAACTTCACTCATATGTACAAATAATACATGTGAATTGTTTCCTTTTTTAGTAAATGTCTAATATAATTTTTCTTAGCGGTTTGCCTCTTTTGTCCTAAGAGCATACTGTTGGACAAAATGTGCAACCACTTACAGATTATAGTTGAGGTAGATTTTGGTGACATCATGTTCTTACTCTACTCTCAGAACTAATGTATCTGTTACTAATATATCCAAAATTATATAAATATTAAGTTAAAAATAATTCTTCAAGTAACTCATTGCCTAAGTGTTTGTTTCCTTCCTCTGCATAATAAGAACACAATAAGTAGAGTAACTCCCTTATGAGGAGGTTAAATAACAGCAGCTAATCAAACTGTGAGCGAACAAGTAAGTAACCTGGAGGCACAGAGCATGGAGAGGCATCCTGATGGGAATGAGTTTGTAAACTCTGGGCCTGAAAAAGCACAGGAAACATGGTTCCCTCATACCATAGCTAACCCATTATAAAGCAGTATTCTGATGTTGACAGATTTTTAAAATCTTAAATTTGACATAAAGATGGCTCCAATTTCACTGTATTTCTGTGACATAGGAAGGTGAATAATAATCTAAAAGGCTAAAATATGTCTTCTCAACAGGCAACCCTCATCGCCTATCATCCAGGCTTTTAAGACTTTTGAGAATAAAAGGGGTCTTCTGGAGAGTTAAGGACTGTCAAGTAAGTACAAAAGGGCTAAATAGACACTGACTTCCCAAAGAAACAGGAGTGCCATGACTCTCTATCCTCACTGAAGCAAAGCTGTAGAAGGCCTTGCCAAGGCCTTCTAGCAAAAACCACCCAACCCTCCCTCAGCACCTGCTGTGCCAATCTCTACTGCCAGCTTTCCCAATTAGCACTCCAAACCCCTTATTTCCAACACAAAGACTACACTGTGAAAAGCCTATGACTGCCATTCCTGGGTCACCCTATGTCTTGCCATTCTAGAATCATCTATAAATGCTGCTGCTACTGTTCTGTGAGCTATAGTAACAATGACAGATTCATATGTTCAGTCACATTATGACATCAAGTTTACAGAAACCACTAAGTTTCAAACCAACACAGTAGCAATATAAGAAACTGCACCTCTTCCCCACCAAACTTAATGTTTGTCTTTTAAATTCTCATACTGTAGGCCTCCTCAATTTTCCTTACAGGCTGCAAGTGGCAAAAAGCAAATCTAGGAAAAAAGATGGGAGAAAAGACCACAAATGCAGGGGAAGAAAGCACAGGCAAAACAAAATTCCTAACGGCTTCAAAGGCCACAAAATCAAGCAAATTTAAAATGAATTAAGTTCCTGTTTTCTTAGTCATAATTATTTTTAGAGTTGTGAAAAAGACTCACACCTAAGACACAAAAACAACTCCATTAACCATAACTAGCTTAACATACAAATGTGAAAAGTGCCCATCAAGAAAACAGATGAGAAGATTTCCTACCCTGACCAAACAAAAAACCAAAGAAGCTATATTAAAATTTAAGATGTTATTTGTCCCTGGATCCTTAAACAAATATCCTTCTGATAAATCACTCTAGAAGTCTCTAGAGTACCAAAACCAATATGGAGATATATTATAAGCAAAGAACCATTTGATAAAAAATGTGGCACTCTAGAACACACAATATATAAGCAATAAATGGACAGCAAGATGTCCTATTATACCAGATAAATGCTTTCAATATCTACAGAATAAGAAGAGTCACCATAACATCCCTACATAAAATGAATTACTGTCCTCAAAAACCAATTTGTCAAGTTTCTTAATTGGCTAATAAGTTCTAAACACATGTCATCAAAACAAATACCCTAATATTTTATCTTTCAAAAAATAGCTATAGTAATTCCAATAGTCTCTTAAGTTGAGTCCCATACACAAAGACAACATTTACCACAAAATGAAACTAATTAAATAATTACACACTGAGTAAAAACTAACATGGATTCCATATCAGGATGACGCTGTGAACATGGGCATCTAATTTTCATACCCTATCCAAACCAAACTGAAACCATAACAAAAAAGTATAATGTTTTTCAAAGAATCTACACTTTGGAAAAGGAGGTACAGGTTGGTGGCTCACTGCTGAAGGAAAACCAAAAAACCAAGTACTGCAAAAACAAGGGCACGTTCAAGGAACTGAGAGCGACTCCACCCTCACTTAAAAGTGCCATTACAGAAACGCCACTGTAATGAACTAGACAAAGCAATGAAGTTCAAGAAACCTCGCAAGGCACCAAAACCCTCAGAACATCCAAACAGCTGTCTGTTACTGGCACTCATTAACAGGGGGTAGGGAAGGAGACCAAGCATCCATACAAACCAAGTACCAAAAACAAAGTGAGAAACAAAAACTTTCAGGCAAAGCATGCAAATAGAGAAGTGTGCCAACCTGGACGGCAGGGGTCTCCCCAGGGCCACCTCACCACCCAGAGACCACACAGCCCTAGCAGATAAATCTGATATGTCAAGCTAAGGACCACTTCGGAGAGGCACAGAATCTTCAGCCAGAGACAACTTCTCAACACTGAAATACGCAAATCTATAAAAGCTAACATGTGAACTTCTTTTTCAAACAGGAAAAATATGCATTAAACTCTCATAAATATGTTAGCCGATTTGGACTATTTTTAACATATGTTCAAGAGTATTCTGTGCATCCTATCTTGCATCAAAAACAGTTCAGTAATACATGATTTTTAAGTAATACCAGCACAATCGTTTAAAGCTTCACCCCACTTTTCTGCAACAACAAAACAAATTGGCATTAAAATCTGCAATACAGTAAGTACTCTAATTAGTTCACTAAAGAAAGTGAGTCAAGCTGCCATAAATCTTCTCAACTAAAATTACATAGCAAAATAATGCATTTAATTCTCCTGAGAAGCCCAATGAGGGCGAAGGGGATGGACTGCAATCTTATAACCAGCCAACCTATCCTTCCAGAGTCAAAGCAACAGAAAAGGTAGGTAATAAAAGTACTAATTTATGTTCAACTCTAATAAATCAAGGACATGCTACAATTTCTAGGAAATCACTCATAAAGTATAATTAAAAGACTGCAAACTAAATGATAAACAAGAAAATGAAATGAGATTAATCCAAAGAAGCAAAGAAATTGGAAAAACCATTGGACTGAACAAGAAAAATACACAGTAAGATGGCAGATTTAAATCCAAATATGTTGATAACAATCAAAAATGAACTAAAGAATACAAATAAGGAGGAAATATAGAAGACTCAAGAGACTGGACTGCGGGCGATGTGGTGGTAACTCCATTTAGGATCAAATGCATATCCTTTATACACATTTATGATTGTACAACAACTCCTTGATTAAAAAAAGAATAAAATAAATGTCAGATTAAAAAAAAACAACTATAGGCAACCTCCAAAATGAACACCTTAAATATTAAAAGTAAAAAAAGGTTTAAAGTATGAAAAAAATATCATGTAGGCACTAACAGAAAAAAAACAATGCCAATATCAGAGAAGCAGACTTCAAAGTAAGGACCATGTCTAGAAACAAGGCAACACTTCATTAATGGTAAGGTCAATCTACAAAGAAAATACAGCGATGCTGAATTTATAAACATAATAACATAGCCACAAAATACATAAAGCAAAGTTAACGAAATTTAAAGACAGACATCTGATTGTGGATTTCTCTGAAATGTTTAGTAACTGATTAAAAAAAAAGCAAGTTTTAAAAAGAAATTTAAAAAGTAAAAATAAAAAATGATGATTTGAACAAATGGTTCAAATTCACCTATTTAACTATACCTCAAAACTAGAAAACACTCATTCTTACCAAATTTATACATAATAATTTTAAAAATAAATCATAAAGGTAATTTTAACATATTCAAAACACAGAAGGCATCCTAAGTAGTATTAAGAAAGAAAACAAATTTTAAAAAAAAACACACACCTAGAAAAGCCCATGAATGACTGGAAACTGAGTAATTTAGGTCTTTATAGCCCATGGAAAGAAGAAATGACAATTAGTATTTCTTAAAAGTTTGAGCTAAATGAAAATACAATACATCAAAATATGCAGAATATTGCTAAAGCACAACTGAGAAGAAATTTACACAGCTGAAAACACATAAGAAAAGAATAAAAGCTAAAAATGATCTGAGAATCTATCTCAAGGAGTTAGAAAAAATAAAACTGAACTTAAGGTAAAAGGAAAAATGAGCAAAAATTAATGAAACAAGATCAAAAACGACAAAAGTACATTCTTTGAAAAGATTAACGAAGTGAATAAACCCTCTGTGGAAATGACAACAGAAAAATTGGGAAGGTGCAAATGTAAGTCTCAGAGTTAACTCCTCTGATGGTTAACAACCATCAGCAACTAGGAAAGCAAACCAAACCTACAGAACGATGGTCCCAGAGACCATACAGCAGTCAGCACAGAACTGTGATCCCCAAAGGGGGAAGCAAAGGACCCCTGCAAATGCCCTCAGCTTACTTCCCTGAAGCTTCACAGGCCACACACAGAGTGGGTAAAGGGAACTTAAAGCCTGGGGGATCCCATGAAGAGGAGACGGATTAAGGGAGGCCACCGAAATGTGCAGCGGGATCTTCTGATGTGTTCTAATCTACAAGTATGTACAGTAAAATTCCACAGGGCCAGGGAAAATACACTGGAAAGCAGAATTCTCATATGTCATCCAAGAGAAGAAGTGTTCCCAAACTTTAAAACTTCCTACCCAAGGGACTGGAACAGGGGATGGCTCAGCAGTTACAGTGCTTGCCTGCCATGCGTGAGAACACGGGTTCAAACCCCAGCACCACATACACAATGAAGTGTCAGAGCAACGAAACCACATGAAAAACTAAATAAAATTGATTCTCTGTCTCTCACTGTCCCTCTTTCTTAAGAAAAAAACTGCCTACCTAAGGCAATAATACTAGAGTATGAAGAGTGGAACTAAATTAGTCATAGAGCAAACACACTCTAGACCCACCCTAACGCAGCCTGAGGGCAAGCCTTGATACTGCTGAAACAGTGATCCGATAGAAATCAGATCATGGCATGGGAATACTCACTATTCTTTGCATTAATGAGTGTTTAACCTCTGAATGCAAAAAAAAATTATTAAACTATTATTTAAGACTTTACTTACAAATCGGCTATTTGAAACGCAGCATAAAATCATGATGGGGCTGGAGGTATAGAGCAGTAGTCCCATCCACATAGGCCTTTCACAAAATACCTGAAACCTTATACAAAAGACTTTTTGGAATATTCCAGCCAACAACAACATTTGGGGGAGGGGCTGTATACACATAATCTGAATCTTTAACTAAAAAGACTTAAGCAAGGAAATATTTTTCAGCTTCGTTCACTTTGATTCTCAGCTGCCTTAGAGAAATCTGCTTCAACCACTGCATTTGCCACATACTCTAAACTGCAAAGCCAACAGCAGCAAGTGTCCTTTAGGGACAGAAACTCAAGCCTCCAGCTGCTGAGATCCAGTCTTTGCAAAAAGGGATTGTTTGTACCTACTATAAGTAATTCCCTACTTATAGTGACCAATCAAAATAACACTTCTTACTAAAATTCCAGAAACATTCACTGAACCTATAACTTACATCCAGTCTATCAGAATTCAAAGCTGATAAAAATCAAAACCCATCTGTCATTTGCTATAATGTGCTTTAAAATGCGCATTAACAGTGTTCTTGTTTAACACAGTTCTCACTTAGCACTGTTACAGCACCTAACACTTCTCCCTGCATTTACCAAGATCTTCTGTGTGTAAAGATCTGCTTAAAATCCCTTGGAGAATTTAAACAAATAGTCATTGTCATCATTTCCTTTTGGTGTTTTGGAGATTTTTTCCCCCTTTGGGAGGACAGTTGCTTGTTTGTTTCGTTTTGCCTTTGAGAAAAATGAACTCTGAAAAGTTCAGAGGTCACAGAGGAAATGAGGGGCAGAACTGAGATGTGAACCAATTTTGTCCACCTCCTTTCAACCAGAGTGCAATGTCAGCGAGACCTGTCTGAAGTTTTCAAATAAAATCCATAAAACAAAGTTCTGCACACTCATTCATTTCTGAGAAATTATGAAAAGATTTAGCCCCAGTTTACTACAAGTAGATCCATTTAATTGTTTGAATTCTCATCGTTCTAAATTCCTAATAATCATCTCTAGTCTGTTTTTAAGAGAAGATATTAAAAGGTAAAATTGGGAAGTGAAAAAAAAGGAAAAGAGAAATGCAGAATGCCAATGCTCCCCCACTAAAAAAACATATAACCCACCCACTATGCCAAAGGTTAAGTCATTTAGTCAAGTTCAAAGACCTTCAAAGACTCCTCAGATCCAGATAAGCCCATATGTTACCAAAACTCTGTGAAAAGCCATTACTTTCCAATCTGCTTCTCAGGTTTAAGATGCGAAACGCACAGATGCTTGGCATCCCTCCCCAATCTTCCTAAATTCTCATACCAGATAATCAAGGGTGACCAGTAACTTTCCTATCTAAAGCCCTAGAAATGTCTTTATGCCATCAGTGCCTGGTTCACTTGTCAAATCTGAAAATAACCATAAAAGACCATTCCATTACTGTACAATAAGTGCTAATTTGCTAATTTCTTCACAGGTAATCAATTAAAATGTAAAATATTGGATAAAATTAGTTGCACTAAATTTAACAGCTGCTCCATAAGCATAATTAGTTTCACAAGGGCCATATGTATTCTGAACAGAGACGCGGTTGAAACAAATAGACAGATTTTAAACAAGTTTGAAAAAAATCTGCATTTAATTAGCAGGTGGGCACTACAACTGCATAACGTTTTTATACATTTATATTTATGAAGTGACAGAAGATCTAAAGGCTTCTTAAAACAGCGTTTATTGTTTGAATGGGAACTGTTTTCCTGCATGCTAAAGTGATTTAAATCCTTATAGCTCTGCTTTGAAAAAAATCATAAATGGTGAAAGAAAACATGTGGAAAACTGTAAAACTAGAAAGAATTTGCGACAAAAAACAGATACACATACCATAACTAAAAGGAAACTACACTTAATTAAATGTACACTACATCTGGAATATCAGCCTAATAAAATGTGAAACTATTAATTTTCATTGTTCTAAAGGAAATGAGGTCAGTGTCATTTAATAATTCCTCCAATTACACTGAGTAAGCCTTGGACTGTATGTTCTGGACACCGTCTAATCTTAAAATGCTGTATACTTTACAATATCCTTGCGTTAAACTTTAAATAAAAGCATTTAAATTACAAAGGGGTAAAAGAATAAAATCAGCAAATGAAAATTTCTAGCAGCTGGCTGCTACTAGCCTTAAAATTTGAACCTTTAGGCTTTGGGAT
>PVKS010025970.1:0-29211 GCA_004027875.1 Aplodontia rufa | reverse complement strand
CTAGAAGGAAATTAAGTAAATTAAAGTGCATTCTTCATGTAAGAAACTGCTTATAAGAAAAAACATTGAAAGCCAAGGTAATGGAGGCATAGAGAGGGGAGCAGGGTCGGGGGAGGGATTAGGAAGGATATCTAGGAGACTGGAGGGTGGGAATATGGGGGAATCATCTCAGAAGGAGATCTCTGACCTCCACAAGATATCCATTTAACTCAGGGGTTCTTCTAGGGGAAACATAGAATCATGGGGAACCCAAGGGGGGCATCCATGACATGGCATCAGCCTTGGCTAACTATGTAAATATACATTTATTCTTGATTGTTTGATAATGATTTCCCCTCAATTGTAACTCCATATTCATCTAATAAAAAAAAAAGCCAAGGTAATTATTATCCACTTCTTATTATCTATCCATAGGGAAAAAAATGTCCTTTCCCACCAGCTTACTTGGGCTCTCACAGAATTCAGAGCAAGCTACAATCAGGCAAAACCAAGCAGAAACAGACATGTAACTCCAACACCAATAAAACATCATATGCCAGATGCAGCCATTCTCCAGTCAGACAAGTATGAGCTAATATATCAGAAAGAAAAAAATAAAGCAGGAATTATATATTGTTCAAACTGTATGAATCACAGCTCTGGCTCAGAGTAGTGGCACATGAAAATGCCGCCTTCCAACAACAGGCCAAATGTACACGAATGTTTAATTCCTATCATGAGTACTTTCAAAAAGCAGAGCCAAATGGGAACACAGTTTAAAAAGGGAAGACAGGAGAGATGCAAGTTAGGGTTAGCCTTAGCAATCTAGTGAGGGCCTGTCTTAAAATAAAAAAATAAAAATAAAAGGGGCTGGGGATGTAGCTCAGCGTTAAAGTGCCACTGGGTTCAATCCCCAGCATCAAAAAACAAAACAAAACACTATTCTGGGATAGGATAGAAACGGGTAAGAAGATGTTTAAATTTTCATTTTTACCAAAATGCAGACAATAGCAAGCTAAGTGGAATAACTACAGACCATGTACGCAGGTGTATGATTGAAAAACTTAAACCCAGACTTTAACCTTCTTCACTCCAGAGGAGTAAAAATGCTTCCGCATTCATTTCATTTCATGAAAGACTTTCTCAACTAAATAAAATAGGAGCCTTTCAACATATATGAAAATTTAAGTACAATGTACATACATGTAAATTAGGGTATTACATAAAGGGAAAAAAGGTACCTTTTTAAAAAATAAACATTTGCATTAGTGTGTTAATTTCATAAAGAAAATTCAAAAGTTTTGTGTACCTTGATAAATTCTCCTAAAGTGAACACACAGATAACCACTACTCTTCCAAAAGCTCACTCCTGCCCTATCTTTGATACTGTACATTAGTCTTGCCTATTATCAAGGTTATTAGGGATCATTATTCTTCAGGGATCAAAGTGTCTCTGTATCTTATATACAGAGACAAAATATAATGCTTTAGGGAGAGAAAAATAAAATGCTTTAGGGAGAGAAAAGTAGTGGCTGACTGCAAGGTAATATTTCAGAAAAAGGCTACTGTACCTGAGGGAGGTGTTTTGGCTGCTGGCTGGTTGCTTGTTTGAGGTCAGCCTGCAAGCTCTCTAGAGACTGCAGGGCAGAGAAGCAGTTTTATGATAGAAACATCTTCCAGATGTACAGCATGAATGTTCTGCTGGGCCTAAGACTTAAGCAGGCAAGGTCAGAGGGAAGAAAGGAAAGAGCCAGAAGGGCTTTGGCTTCCTTTCTATAGATGCAAAAAACACCTATCAAATAGAGGTGTAACATAAGTTGTTAGTGCCAGAAGCTAATTCAAGTTACTAATGAGGCAAACTGCTTGACCTTCCAATTCCTGTGAAGACTTCCCCAATAGACAGGTGACTACAGTCTAAAAGCAGCAGTTTGGTGTCTGGGTGTCTGAAGGCAAAATGTCAGGAGGAGAGGCAAAGCCATTCCTCTTTCAAGCTCGCATGCAGGGCTACAGACAATATAAACAGAAAGGGAAGTGTTTTCAGAAACAAAGCCACGTGATTAGATACAGAACATTCTGTGTTGGTCCTGCTCATGAGTCATTAAAAAAAAAAAAGAATCAGTTATTCAGGATCCAAAACATCTTCTGAATAAAATAAAATAAAAAAAGAATGATTTTGTCACCTATAAAGTAAGCCCAAAGGAGAGGTTTCAAAAAGAGGTTTCAAATTACACTCCCAAGGTGTAATTTTCTGACATTGTTAACTGATTTCACTGTGCTATATACTTTCCCTCTGCAACAGGAGACAATAGAAGAACACAATGGCCCTCAAAGACAGTCCCAAATGCAGAGAGGCAAGTACCACCAGTTACTGAGGAAGCCATGAAAACGCCACCTTCCAACAACAGGCCAAACCTACATGAATATTTAATTCCTATCATAAGTACCTTTCAACAAGCAGAGCCAAAATGGGAATGCAGTTTAAAAGGGAACTTTCCATTCTTCCACTTGACAAATAAAATAAGATAAATACGTCACACTTCAACACAAAACAAAGACGTGTAGCTGTAAAAGTCTTCCAGCATCTCAGTGATGCTAGTCAGATGTCCTCCTCCCCATAGACAAATCTCAATCCTTATTTTTACCTTTCACAGGCTGCCCCATCAATGTCTGAGGTCATTGGAACTTTTACTGAGAAATTCACAAGCCAAAGAGTAGTTTTTACACATCATAGGTCTTGTTATTAAGGGCTACATTGGCAACACCCTGCCTCCAATTTAATGGTAGCATTTTGGGCTATTTTTAAATACCTACCATAGATGTGTCAAAATAATCTTCCTTATGTCATCTTCTTTAGGACAAAAGTCACACTGACTCCATGCTTACAAGGTGACAGATGTTAAGCACCCAGTGAAAACATACATATTTCTCTGTTACCAGTTATATCAAATCAAGATTCTCAGTTAACGAGTAAGACCATCTTTCTTGCCACATTTGATTATTTGTAGCACTGCACTACAACCCACCTCAAGAGACAAACTTTATTGCTAGACATTTGCTCCTGCAGTTTGCTGTAAAGATCTCCCTCATATTGTTCCAAAAACTGTTATTCCATGCCCATTCCCTGGCTAGAAAGAGCCATGGAAATATATTCACAATAATAGAGGATTTGTTCACAGGGTCTAATAAAATCTTATTCTCAAAATATTACATGTGCATCAATAAACTTTGGATTGTTAATTAAGTAATTAGTTACATAGTGCATTTGAAGATAATGTACCTTCTCTTTTATAGTCTTATTCTTCCACCCCCCAAAAATTTAACCTAAGTAAGATTAATACCATTAATCCTTTAAAGTAATTCTCTACATTATGTCTAATCCACTGTAGTCTAAGTAACCTCTTCCTGAAATAGTAACTCCATCTGCCTAACTAGACAGAAAATCTCATAAGCACAAGTTATATCACATCTCTAATATACTATATACTGTCCAGCAATTTAACAATTTGAATACTAAGTACCTCATCTTTTGAGTCTGGATTCATTTTAGCTATGGAGAAGAATAGGTATTTACTAGAAATTAAAGGAACTCATTGAACAATGAGGACTTTCTACTTTAAAATACTTGTATACTGAAGTGACCTTATACTTCCAAAGAAACAGCATTAACTGTCAAAACAAGTTACCACAAAAAACTTATAAGTCACAAAAACTATCCTTTGTATTTCTAAAAGTGGCAAAACTTAGTAAGCAAATAATAAGATGGACCAATAAGAAATTCCAGGTGTACCCCAATACAGAAACAACTAAAATCTGAGGGCTGGGAAAGCGGCTCAGTGCTGAAACCCCAGCTTAGCATATACCAGGTCCTGAGTGCAATTCACAGCAGAGAGAGAGAGAGAGAGAGGGAGGAGAAGTTACCCACATAAATATAATTCCGAGGTAGATTACAAGAATGTTTTTAACCAAGAATCAACTAATTTATTCAAACTGGATTTGTACTAGACGCATATTTCAGGTACCTCTTCAGCTAGTCCCATTTCTGGGGGTTCTGCCACAACCTCAGGCCAGTGGCTTTTTAACTGACATTTCTGTGTCACCTCACTAAACTCCACACACACAGCCACAGCTGACAGGACCTGAAGGAACAACTGACCCAAGGAAGCCATTCAGAAACTGTCCCAAACCCTATGGCTTGGGATTACTTAGTGGCTAAAATAGCAGACTCATCCAAGCATATTCTCTGCCTCAAGAACAGAAATCAAGGAACTCTAAAGGAAGTCCCCAGTTAGATGTCTGATTAAGAGGGCTACTTAGCATCAGGGGCAAGTCTGCCACCAAAAGCAGGAATCACACCTGGAGCCCAGGCTGTTCCTAACCTGGACTTTTCTCAAGTGAAATTCACCTGGCTTTTATAACAACAACCACAGGCAAAGCTCATGACAGCAAGTTAAGTTAAAATTTTAGGAAAAAACCTACGACTGATACATTTAGTTAAGGTGTAATTACCTTCTTTTAGAATAATTAAAGAAAAAAGCTTATTTCACTTATTAAGACATCTGAGGTGTAGTTTTTAAAGAAATACATTTGTTTCAACTTCTTTCTTCTGGAATTCAGGGTTAATTGATAAGATAAAGTCAATTTATGAGAAGGACTCTAAATCCTCATCTCTGAATTATAATCCCAGTACAGCAATCTCTGATATACCAATTCGTCCCTTGCAGAAAAAGGCAGGCAGTTTTGGGGATAGTGCTGGAAAAATCTGTTACTATATGGGCTGTCACCTGACAAATTCTCATTCTATTAAATATTAAATTAATAAGTAGAGCTAACAGATTTTCCCATTAAAAGTTTTTCTGGGTGAGGGGTATGTGTGTGGTATTGGAGATTGAACCACACTGAGCTACATCCCAGCCCCCTTTTTTAAATCCTGAGACTGCTTCTATGTCACCCGAGCTGTCCTCAAACTTGTGACCAAGCCAGTTGAATTGTTGGAGCTACAGGTGTGCATCATCCATAAAAATGCTAACATGAGTCAGTTCCCAGGCTAAATGACTCAGCTACATGTACAAGAATATTAGAATTTCTCATCCTGTTTTATTTCTACATTTTTTCATTAAAAACATAGTTATACTGAATGCCCTGCCTCTCCCTTAGTTTAAAGAAACTAAGAAGAAAGAATATGATTCAATTCATCACTAGAAAAAATATTTAGATGAGAAGAAGCAGTGCCTGCAACCTTAACCATAACATTTTCAGTACTCCACTCTGGGGGTGGTAGAGGCCACAGTAGCTCCAGATGCCCATCTGGAGAATTCTTCTTATTCAGGTCTTGACATAAATCAAAACTGCATTTATCTCAGAATCTAAAACTGTGGCCATTCTGTGAATGAAACTGCTCAAGAAATAGTTTTTAAAGAATGTGAGGAAAGTGTCCAGAATTTAGAAACGAGCAAAAGAGACTGCAAGGTATTCTTTCCGTGGCGTGCTAGGCAGAACTGGCGGGGCCTCTGAGGTCGTCTGAGCTACTAAGGCGCTGCACCTCTGCCTGACTGCATCACTGGCACTAGTTCAGAGCACCAGAAAGAAATTCGGTCCAGCAGTGATGCCTAGAAGAAAAGAGAACTCCAAATATCATGTTTTATTATTCTTAATTTCCTAAGCTGAATAAAATCTTTGTTACATATTTATTTTATCCCTACATGCAACATATTTAACTTTTTGCAAATTATAGCAATGATTGCCCACTTTACTAAGCATTCCATTGTAACATCAGTTTATAAAGGTTCACAGCAAGTAGTTAACATAACCCCTTGAGCTACGAATAACTGGCCCATATTACATGGAAGCCCAATCTTGTGATTCAGAGTGAGAGAATAGTAATTAAAAACAACATTGGTAAACACAGCAAAGCAAGTCACATTATCAGTCTCCTGTGTACATCAGTGGGCAACGACTGGTGTGCAGCCGTCAATTCTGGTTGCACAGATGTATATAATGCATGTAGATAATGCTGCATGTGTACACACTACGTGTATGTAAAAACACACCTAACAATGCAACCAGATCCATACAATAAAAGACAACTGGAACACATAACCCGGAAAGTGAAGCAAGTCCCCTTACCAGGAAAAAAAAAAAAATCTTGATCCCAATATGATGTCCTTGTCCTTAGTTTTCTGAACTAATAGCTACATATCCAGAGTAGCAAAGCAAGGCACATTTGTAAGCAAAAGCTTTCAAATCCTCCAGAATCTTAACCTTCTCAAAGGATGGACTTATGATTTTCTACCCAGACCTTGATAAGACTTCTTTTAAAGGAAATACAACAGACATTAAGAAGAAAAAAAGGGCCAAATGATTCCTCTTCACAGAAACATAGTAGGAGGTTAATTATATCAATCTTTTTCTAAATATGAAAATACATCCACTGAAAATCCAACAGAGGAGTTTCTTAATGTAAGTAAACACGATGCATGAAAATACATTTACACAAAGGATTTACACAGCAGAAATCACCAAGATTCTTGGAAGTAACCATCCCTTGTTGAGACTTAAAATAGGGATTTATTTGTGTAATTTAGAAAAAAAATGTGATTTTAAATACAACTTTTCAAGGGTAAAAAATTTATTCCAACGGAAATGATGCCAAGCTTTGTGCATATGCAAAACCCCCATGCTGAAACACACACGCAGTTTGGAGAAGTATTGCTCCTGGATCTGCCAGGAGCCACCTTTGTCACTACAGTCCCTTTTTCCTCCTCTTCAATTGCCATTCTTTCCTTTCCAAAACCAACACCCCAACACCCCATCCCCAGCCACAGATGTCGGACACAGTCCAGTGAAAAACCTTCTTTGGCTGCATGACCTTTGTTTCTTTGCTCTAAAAATTTCTCAAAGCCTTGAAAAATGCTACTAGATATATGAATCTCTAATAATACACAACCTCTTATTTCTCAGAACTCCAAGGAAATTATGTCCTAGAGAAACTGATTCACTCAGCCAGGCTCTTGGGTTCTCTCCACTGCATGTATTCCTCAGCCAAAAAAATAAAAGTAAGTGTCCATCTAGGTCAGCCATTTGTGGGGACAACGAGGGCCTCCCCTGATTCTGAGTCTGAGAGAAGAACCGTCCAAGAATCACTCACATGCTCATTGACTGCCATGATATGGTTAAAACGGCAACAGTGGAGGTTTATAGAACACCATGCCCCTGAGGAGGCCTGGGTTAGGGCTGAAATCCTCGAATGTTTTGGTTACCTAACAATATATTGAAGGCATAAATCTATAAGGGAAAAAAAGTAACTTTCTCGGCTGGATTTTTATCTTCTCTTTTGGTAAGTGAAAATTTTTCTGAAATGTATTATTATACTTTACTTTTTTCCCCCCTTACTTTTCCCCCAATTGCAAAAGTAAAAGTTCTTGGAAGAATATTTAGAAAGTAAAGATGCTCATGGGCAAGAAAAATTACAAGTAACTTTAGCTCTCAGTAAGAAGATCCTGCCATTTTGAAAAATTTCTTTCCAGACTTTTGAGATCAGCACCAAAAGTGACTCTGATCATTGATACATATCTTGAAGCACCAAGAACTGTACCTAGCATATATTGCTAAATAAATGCTTGGTTACTTTCCATATAATTTCCACATATTTGCTTGCATACTTTTGTGCATTTTGCATACTTTATATCTTTTACTTTTTGTTATTATTTATTTTATAAATTCATTTTATAACTTTAGAACTATGCATACTGTTTTATATTTTCCATGTTAAATAATATATGACCATATTTCCAGGCCATTAAACTATTAAGTATTCTTCTACATCTTTGTCCCTGTCCATACCTCCTGTTTTTTGAGAGAGAGAGAGAGAGATGCCTGGTCCATTGTTTAGTGGCAAGCTGGGGTGGTTTTTATCTTATAAGAATTACTCGTGTTCAGTTCTGGGAAACATGACTGGATTTTACCAAATCAAGTGCATATATGCATGCAATTTTACAAATTATTTGTACTAACAGTGTATCTTTTAAATTTATTTGTTGAACAATCAAACATGCTTCCAATGAAACAATATATTTATATTCTGAACATTAGATTTACCCCCGAAAGCCCCCCCCCATTACCCACCTTTATCCCTCCCCTCCCCTTCCCAATACATCTCCACGAATGCCTTAGGTTGTGTGTCACTACACCTTCTCAGGTTTTAATACATGAGAGTTGACTGCCTTTCACAATGGTCAGGGTTTAGCTACAACCTCCACAGATGAGTGAAGACATTCAACCCTTGGTTCTCTGTGTTATGCTGACTTCACTCTGCATAATTTCTTCCACAGCCATCCATTTACCTTCAAAGGCTGCGATGTCATTGTTTCTAACTGTGGAGTAGAACTCCATGGTATATATGTACACAGTTTTTTGATCCATTCATACAGTGAGGGGCATCTGGGTTATTTCCATAATTTAGCTATTGTAAATTGAGCTGCTATGAACATCAATTTTGCTGTGTTGCTGTAATATGTTGATTCTAAATCCCCTGGAAGAAATAACCAAGAGAGGAATAGCTGGATCATATGGTGGCTAACAGTGTATCTTAAATATTTTCCCATCTCGACTTTTAAATCAAAAACGCTGGAACCCAATTTACATATGTTCTTCATGATTTAAGGTTGACATTAAAATGATCAATTACTGGGCAGCAGATGTACCTCAGTGGTAGAGCTCTGCCTGGGATGCACAAGGCCCCGGGTTCAATGCCTAAAACCGAAAAAGGTTTTTTGTAATTTCAACTTACTGTAAAACACTACAGTTACAGATAAAGACAATATGAACCTAAATCAGAATGAACCACTCTAGGAGATGCCCTAAATCTATTCTGTTTCCTCTATTTATGAAATTCAAAACATCAGGGTTTTAAATCAATAGTCTCTCCCTCATGAAGTTAAAAAGACATAAAAAGGTTCTGGATACATTCCCATTCCCCATACAAGAATAAAGAGGAGAATTATTTTCCTCTTATTCTGATTTAGGTGATGTCAAAACAATCTCTGGTTTCTGAGTCTCTAATGAAAAGCTTTAGTGAACCACTCTTCCCCATGGCCACTGACAAATGCAGATCTCTCAACTCCCCCAGATCTGTCTTCAGGGTGTGGGGGGTTGCTTTCTACCATACCTGCAGAATCCTCTCCCATCGTCCATCACAAGACATTTCTGCACTGGTCACAGTTTTATCACACTGTGGTTTAATTGATTGATTCACTATGACCCAAATGTCACGCCCCACTAACTCCATGAGATAAAAGATGCTTCTTAAAAAGAATATAATAATTTGGTGACCTCCCCTCAATAATGAATAAATCAACTTCTTATTAAATCTGTTCCAAAATACATTTCATATTTGATAGGTTCACTATTTACAAAGTGAGGCTGATGTTGTTAATATGCTTACTAGAACTAACCTCTAACCCTTTCCCTATGACATGGACATAACAGTGATCCGACCACCTCAAGTAATCTTTTAAAATTATCTTCTACTGACCAACCAGGAAAGGTCTGAAAATCATCAGCACCATAAATAATAGGCAAAACTCTACACCCACTCATTCACAGAACTTACAAAGTCTGTCTTCCACCCAGCAGAAAACATTCAACAAATTATCTAAAATAAGTGTATGCTCTTAAATAATGTTTTTTCATTCACCAAATTCTTTCCCTCTATGGAAACCATCAGGATAAGATATATAAGATTATTCAGTATCTTTTAATCTACTTAACTCTGGGGAAGCCTGTTTCCCAAATGCCTGCTAAGGTACAAGGAACAAGTCTCAAGTAGGCAACCAGTTTTGTCTACACAACAAAGCTGCTTAAAGAAAAGATCATGTTTAATATACCTTTTCCGAAGCAGCCACAAACTTCTAAAGATTCATGGTGTGCTGTTTCAACTCAATTACATCAACCTTCCAACATTTCCCTCTAAAAGGCCAAATCACTCATTAGAAAAATAAACATAGCACCTGGTACAGTGGTGCACCTAATCCCAGTGACTTGGGAGGCTGAGGCAGAGGACGACAAGCTGGAGACTACCCTGGGGAACTGAGCAAGACCCTGTCTCAAAATTCTTAAGAAACGAGGGAGGGCTAAGGGTATAAATACAGAGTGCTGAGAGAGAGAAAGAGAACGTGCGCGCACGAGAGAGAGAGAGATAAGAGAGAGAAAGAGGGAAAGAAAGAGAGAGAGAGAGGGTGAAGATAAAGAGAGAAAGAGAGGGAGAGAGAAAGAAATAGTGAAAGAGAGAGAGAGAGAGAGAGAAAGAGATAGAGAAAGAGAGAGAGAGAACAAACATGGCAAAAACACATTACACTGAAGTAAACCAGTAATGAAAAAAAAATGGCCCCAGACTTAAGTTCAGGGGTGTGGGCTGAATCCAGCAGACAACCTGCCTTCTACTTTGAGAATTTATTTTTTATCTCTGGGACTTAAAGAGTGAGTCAGGGTGGGGCGTTAAATCTGTAAATCAGGGAGTTGAATGAGATGCTATCTCTCAACTGTGATTCTGGATTAAAATGATTTACACTTAAAATTATTTCACTTATTTTAACTATTCTAAATTATGAGCAAGAGTTAGTTTGATTACTGTTGACTAAAAAATTACTATGGGTGGCAATGTAGTGTAATGCTAAGAGACAAGCTTTGACAATAGAAACGGAAATACAACTCCTTGTGGAAGGCACTGAAACTACACGGGGGTCTCTCTAGGTGGTAGAGTCACTGGGGTCCCCACTGGCATTAGTGGGCAAAGCCGAGGCTAGCTAAATATCCTCAAATGTGCGGGATTCTTTGATGGCCCTAAAGGTCTTGATGCCTCCAGTGCCAAGCTGCCTGTAATTCCAAACACATTTCCTGGAATGCAAATGATAGGAAAAGCACTCAGCAAATGCCTAGGGAACTGGCTAGGCCTGTTCATATCAGTAAACATCAACACAGCTTACTCACTAAACAAATCACACTATGTCCCCCCATGTACTCTGCCACCACTCCTACCCTATGCCCACATCCCACCAGCAAACACCACCCATAAATGCCCCCACAGGGCCCATTCCTCAACAAAACCTAGGCCAGCACAGATAGAGGATAACGTACAGTGCCTGTCATAGAGCCAAGAAAGGACAGCAGCCAGACACAGCTGCGACACGACGCACCTGGTCCTCACCTAAAGGCAATTTCTCCACCTTCCTATACCATATTCCACGTGATCCTATGGTGTTAGGAGAATGAAACAGCTCCTCGCTACCAGCAACTAGTCCTGGCTACCATCCCATATCCGTTCAGCATGAGCTGTGTGAACTTAGACCAGACGGGTCTGTTTAGCCTCTCTAATCCTGGAGGTCCTCACTTCCAAAATGGTGCCAGTAATGCCACCCACCTTCAGCTAACAGAGCTGCAGTGAGGATAAGGCACATGAAGCTCTTGGTATGTGGATGGCCCTCCATGTGAGTCAACTAGAATTGTTGCCAACACCTTTAGGTATCAACCTGCAGTGGCCTCCTCTTTGGTCTCCTAAAATCCACTCTTGCTTCCACCCGTTAGTAAAAATGACCTTAAAGGGTTGCTAGGGTACAATGATTCCAGTTTCCTTCTCTTCCCTACCAGAGAAAAGTGACAATAACTCACCCCCACCATTAGAATGAGGTCCAGAGTCCTCAATGCAAATCTTTCCGCGTCTCACTTCGATCATCATCAACCATGAAAACTCTGGATCTTCTCACAACTTCCCCGAAAATTAGGGCAGTCTCTACCAGATGCTCCCGGTGCTCCCTTGTTGAACTTTGCACACTTACAAATAGCAAGTTACTGAAGAAATGTCCTTGTGCAGGGCACTGCTAGTACCTTTCCCAGTGACAACTCAAATAGCTGTGGACTAATAAGAAACACATGGGACCATCTTCACCCGGAGTAAAACACAAATGACCACAACAGTGGGGAAGCTGGGAGACAGGACAACATTCCCCTGTGGAACTGAACAGAACCAGTTAGCTTCGGTAGGATAAGTCAAGAGGCAAATGGACATTAGTTAAATTCCAGATTCTTCAGGCCAGAGACTCATCCACCTAGCACCTAACCCCGCACATAACTAAAGCATAAGTCTTCAAGTTACAAGTTTCACTTTGGAAATATCCATGTACCTATCTGCATCCGCCCCAAGTTCATTCTACATTGCTTTTCCTCTCACGCTGAGAACACTGCTGATAAAAACCCTCACTACAGAATAGGAGAAAATCTTTGCCTGCTACATCTCAGACAGAGGGCTAATATCCAGAATATACAAAGAACTCAAAAAACTAAACACCAAAATCACAAATAATCCAATCAATAAATGGGCTAAGGAACTGAAGAGAAAATTTTCAATAGAGGAAGTCCAAAAAGCCCATAAACATGAGAAAATGTTCTACATCACTAGCAGTCAGAGAAATGCAAATCAAAACTTCACTGAGATTCTACCTCACTCCTGTTAGAGTGGCAAAAATGAAGAATATGAACAATGACAGATGCTGGAGGGGCTGTCACATTGCTGATGGGACTACAAACTGGTATAGCCACTCTGGAAAGCAGTGTGGAGACTCCTCAAAAAATTAAGGATGGAACCACCTTATGACCCAGCTATCCCACTCCTAGGTGTTTTCCCAAAAGAGCTAGAATGGGCATATTATAGAGATACAGTTTCATCAATGTTTTTAGGAGCTCAATTCACTATAGTTAAATTATGGAACCAACTCAGATGCCCCTCACTTGATGAGTTGATTCAAAAACTGTACATATATACAGTGGAATTTTACTCGGCTATTAGAAAAAACGATATTATGGTATTTGCAGCCAAATGGATGGTGATGGAAAAAATTATGCTAAGTGAAATATCCCAAACTCAGAGACTCAAGGACTGAATGTTTTGTCTCATCTATAGAAGCTAGAATACAATTGGAAACAGTATGATAGATGGCTAAGCTAATGATAACCTCAACATGTATGAATTTTTACACAAACAGGGGAACCCTTGCCTAGGATGCTTGGAGATGTAGGGAGAGCGGCAGGGAGCAGGGGAGGTAATAGGAAGGATATCAAGGAGATAAGGGAGGGAGTATGGGGGAATCAACTCAGAGGACACCCTTCAACTTCCATGACAAGTCCAATTAACATGGGGTTTTAATAGGGGGAAACATGGAACCACGGGGAACCCAAGGGGGAAAACCATGGAATGGCATTGTCCTTAGCTTGCTCTGTCATTATAAATATGTTTTTGATTGTTTGACAATGATTCCCTCTTAATTGTAAGACCATCTTTAATGAATTAAAAAACAGCTAATTATATAGAATGTATACCTGCATTGGAACATCACACGATACCCCATAAATATGTACAATTATTATGTGCCAATTCAAAATAAAATAAAATTTAAAAACCAAGATTAAAAAAACCCTCACTGCAAATATGCTGATATTGCCCTCCAGGAATTTAGTTTCTGAGAAAAGCCCACTCATTTTGAATTGGACGTGATGTAGATTTCGAGCAAGCGGAAGGTTAGAGAAATGAAACCCAAGATCTCAATTACCCCCCACCACTCTTGCTTCTCCGTCAATCTGCGTGGGTGTGCTAGAATATCTTAACTTGTGAAATATGTGACAGGAGAGGATTCCTTCCATCCTTCAGAAAGAAAAGTTCACAGCCAATACAAGGGATTTTTTTTTCACTTTTTTTAAATGTAATTTTTAAGGTGGCAAAATGTATATGATAAAAATCAATCATTTTAACCATTTTAAGTACATTGTTCTGAGCATTAAGAACATTCACTCTGTGGTGCCATCATCAGCACTATCTTTCTCCAGAACCTTTTCATCATCTCAATCTGAAATTCTGTATCTGTTCAACAATAGCACCTCATTGCCCCTACCCCCATCTTCTGGTAACCACCATACTAGTTTCTGTCTCCATGAATGACTAGCCTAGGTACCTTGTAAAGAATCTATCCTTCTTTAATGTGCCTATTTCAATTAGCATAAATTCATTCATGTTGTACCATGTGTAATATTTCCTTCCTTTTTAAGCCTGCATAATAGTCCATTTTATGTCTACCGCATATTTTGTATAGCCATTCATCCACTGATTAATTTTTGTGTTGCTTCCAGCTCTCAGCTATTATGAATAAAACTGATATGATCAAAGATGCACAAATATCTCTCTTTTAAGACCCTTCTCTCTATTCTTTGGGGGTAATACACAGAGAAGTGACATTGTGGGATCATAGTGTAGTTCTATTGTTAATTTTTGGGGGATCTGTCATATTGCTTTCCATAACTACTATAGCATTTCACTGACCCACCAATAGTACACAGGGTTCTAATTTTTCCACATCCACTTCAACACCTGCTACTTTCTGGTTTTACAATAACAGACATAGTAATGGCAATCCTCTATTTTTTAATCTTTAAAACACGTTAATTGAATTATGCTTTCATCTCATCTATGCACTTGGCTAAGAATGTAGGAAAACCTCTTTTTCATAAGTATGCTGAAAATTCACCTTCTAAAATGTAATTTTAATAATGTGGTTGAGATTTATTTTAAAAAAAGCTTTAAGAACAAAATTTGCATTATATCTGAAGCAGTCATTTCTAAGGTAAAGAACTCTTCCTAAGCCTTAAGTTTCTTCATTTGTAATACGGAGCTTCAAATACCCAGATCTTAAAAGTCCTGGGGAGAATAAAAATTCAAAGTGGCAAAAAGCCCTTATCATGGTACCCAGCACTAAAAGAATGAGAGAATATGAAAAGAGGAGAGAAGTTCCATCAGTACCGGAAGACCACTAAAAACTAAGTTACGAAAGACCTCATATTTGGTCTTACATACATCCTCTCTTTGCTGATTCAAATGATCTTGTCTTATTACAATTGGACATGTGCTCCCTAAACTTCAAGGATGTCATTGTAACTGAGATAGAAAGAATTATAGCATTTTCCCACATGGATTTTATGCACACACACACATACACAGACACACACAAATATTCTTTTCCAGAGCAGGCAGGATGTCAGAAAATAAATAGTGGTAGCACAGCACAAAATTACACCTTTTTTCACAGTTTGAAAAAAGTGTTAACAAAAACTTGTCATATTTTAAATTATATTTAACCTAGTTATGGAGCAGAAGGGTAGAGTCCATTTGTGAGATATGACTGTTTTTCCCTCACCTCTTGGTTAATTAATTTAAAAGTCAAGGCCCAATGGAGATCTTATGAACATATGGCTTAGGCTAAATCCATATAGTATATTTTTTTTTTAAAAAAAAGCTTGCTCTGTTGAAGACGGTCTACATATCTTTTACTTGGAATCTTTATCTGGTTTCTCACTTAAATTCACAGCATTTGTGGGAGTCTTACAAATCATGTATCCCAAGCTCTACAAGTAGCTGCTGTTAGTTCTGTCTAGAAATTTCCTAATAAATTATAATAAAATTTAAAAGACTTTGGAAGCCAAAGCAGTTGCAAAGGAAGATATGAATACTTCACAGTTAAACAAATCAAATAAATGAAAATATATTTTTTAAAATAAAAACTAAGTCAAAATGATGCTAATTTGTCATCAAAACACTTCAAGACCCTTGATGTGTGTGCAGGGACCGAGACATGCCATCAGGCATTTTTCATTTATTAACACTTTTCACCTACATATGGCTTCTGGTTTGGGTACCATTAGTATTACAACGCATTTTAAGTTACACCTTAAGATTCTGACACATTATTTATATACACCACTCATGCAAATTCACCCCAACCCCTTGATTATGTTGCCAGCTCAGATTTCTAGTCTTTATCTTTCCATCTTAGCTATATAAAGCCATGGTGACCTCTTTCTTCCATCCAACCAAAGAACTGGTTCAAAATTTGGTATACCCCGATAATGACATTAGTTTAGGTTTATTAGTTTGGGTTTAATCAGGAAACATCTTTTCCCCTCAGTAATTGTTCTTTTAAAATGCTTCAAAATTACTTTCCACTTTGCACTACTAAGGTATGGGTCTGTAATTTTAATCTTCCTCTAGTAGTTCAAGATTTAATGAGGCATCTCAGCTGATTTTTCAAGGAACTTTTTAGCCAGTCCCAGATCACATCATGAGAATCTATCATCCCTGAGTCTCGGCGATTACCAGGGTCGGCCCAGAGGAATTGTGCTGCAATCCCACTGGCAACAAAAGATGGCCTGCAAGATAAATTCCTGAAGTTAACTCCACTGCTCTAAAAAAAGAAAGCCTGTACATTCTCCCTAGAACTGTTCCTTCACCCTGAGTCTTCACTGCGATTTGACCAGTGAGAAGATGCCAACAATAAGTCGGTGCTAAATGACCAGCCCTGTTTTTACTTTCCCCTTTATTCATTGTTATCTTAATCTGAATCCCACCCCCAGAGGCAGCCTAAGTATATCTTCAACCTAGTACCAGCATTATTCCCACTGAGCTGCTGCTCAGATTCAGAGTCTCGGAATCTCAAACTACAATCCCTGGTAAGGGACCAGCTTTGGTCCCAGACCAAAGCTGGAAGCCAGGTCTCTATGAATCCTCGTAGACTGTTCCACTCCTGTCCTGTCCTGAGGCATGGCTGACATGACTGGTGAATCCTGCCAACTCGCCCAGAGCGGTGACATCACACACAATACCCTGGCCCTCTGCCTCCCCTTCAACTGTCTCCATGCCCTTTAGGGCAGCTGTCCCTCCCCAGCACAGGATCACAAACTGCACTGCAAGCCTGCATGTCTCTTTAGCTCCTTCAGACTGAGCACTCTCTAGCATTTTCTTCACACTGTTAATATATTTGAAGAAGAAATGTCAGTTGTTTTAGAGAATACCCTTCAATCTGCTTCCTCACAACTAGATTGAAGTGACTCAGCGGGGGTGTGACATGGGATTGAGACCCAGGACGCCTGCTGCCCCTTATTGATGATGTTAATTTCAATAACTGCTTAGGGCATTATCAGTTTCCCCTCTAAGCTGTTATTACTTTTTAAAATTAACCATTGCTGTTACACTTATGTGGAGAACAGTGACTCACTTTGATTTCAGAAAGTGACCTATTCATCTGTTTGGTTAGTAAATATTTGCTGAGCACCTGCTACTCAGCAAGTATTATGATGGCACTGGAGATGCTACAGGAGAAAAAACAAAATCCCTGCCCTGAGGGAGTTTTCAGCCTCCCTGGGAATGGCAGGTAAGGGGTAAGTAAATGATAAAGCACATACTGTGTGCCCTGGGGACAAGTGCTTCCAAGAGGACAACACAGGAGTAGGTGGCACAAGGAGGGTGTCAGAGGAGAACTGGCATCAGCAACAGCTATTGTGGCCTGCAGTCTACTACCCAGAACAGTGCAGAGATCCTCCTAAAGTGGGAGTTGTGTCTCATCACTTCCTGCTTCACATCCTCTGTGGACACTCGGATCTGCACGGAGTGCCCCCGCCTCTCCATGCTTCTCTCCCATCACTTACACTGCCGCAGTGAGACCTATGCCTCCTCTAAATATGTGCTGCTGTGATCCTCATAGCCTTTTTCTTTGTTTTTTCTAAAGACAGAGGGAAAAAGAAAATCAATTTTATTTATTTTTTCATCTGGCCTTTGTTTCTCCAACATTTAATTGTGCATGTGGCGCTAGGGTTTGAACCTGGGTCCTTGCACATGCCAGGCAAGTGCTCTAACTGCTAGGCCACCACTCCAGCCCTGACCCCCATATCTTGAAGCAGCAGTATGGGGTTAAGTTAGTGACTGCTGAAAGATAAGAATCAGATCACATGCTCTGTGTTTAAGAAAAACATCAGCAGGAGGTTCCCCAGCCACATTCACTGTTCAGGACAAACAACAGGAAGACGCTGAACCGGTGCAGGCAGACCTGATCCCAGGCACTTTCTCCGCAAAGTGGCGGAGACCCTCACTTGCCTGGAGAGGTGAGGGCATAATACTAAGTAATTTTAAACCCTGTGCAAACAGTTCTGGCTGATTGCAAAAGGGTGCTGAAATAACACTTCAACAAAGCTCATTAATATGCTAGTTTCCAGCCCAAAAATGTATATATGCTGTTCCTGCCTTGACTTCTTTGCTACTCTGCCTACGGGGCCACCTTGCTGTGTGAATCAATACGATAAATAACTTCTGCTAACCCCCTCTATGCTAGCAGTATTTGACTTCAATCCTGTATTAGTCAAAGGACCCACTGAGCCGGTGATAATTCATGTTTCCTCATCCCACTGAACGAACTTTTATCCATTCGTAGCACCTCCCCTAGGAAGTCCTTCAAGGCTGAGAGATGGAGAGAGGGGACGAATGACTAGTGCACAAACTTTATCATTTGAAAAACAAATAAAAAAGGGATCATGATTACCTGAATTTAAAAGGCAAATATTTATATTATCAATTTGATATGTTTTATACAAAATACTGTATTACATACAAAAACATTTTTATTTTTTAATAAGATAGGGTACTGGATGAAATAATGCTTGATTTTCCCTTTACGTTGAATTCATTAAGTACGTTAATTTGCAGAGATAATTCTATATGGTTAACACACAGACTAATAAAAATTAACAGGTAATTCTTGAGCTAAAATGACTTGCAAACAAACATTATGATATGGACAAAAGGTGAACACCCACAAGGCAAGAGGTGCAGAATTCCACCTACATCCTCCTCCTGAGTCACACTTAATTCAATTTAACATATCATTCCTGAGTCCTTGTTAGGTTCTCTGTGCTGTTAAGTGTCCCAGGAATCTCCAAAAAGTGTGAGACAAGAGCTCCACTTTCAAAGAGGTTAGAAAACGTTGTGAGATGTTGAAACACATAGTATCGTTAAAACCTCCAGAAAAAAATATTAGGTTTACTTTCTGCATAATTAGGCATAATTACATAAACAATTACAGTTTTAAGTATGGGTATTTAAACAAAATTGCCCATCTTGCTACACAGTCCTTTTTTGTTGTGTATATGCATGTTTGGGGGAAAGGGAGGAGACAGGGTTTTTCTGTTCCTTTGAACAGAAGCCTTGCTTTGTGGGCAGTAACTGTGTGATACTGCAATTTAGAAGTGTCTGGGGTAGATTTGGCCTCCACTCTGCCAACAGAATCCAGGTGCCCAAGCCCCTGGTTGTTTTTCCATGAACTCCTTCCTCCCCAAACAAGCTATCAATCTGTAGCTATGACTGATCAAAACCACTTACCTGGGTAATACTCAATGCTGTCCGTAAAACGGTGATTTGAATTTCCACCTCCACCATCTCCCCAAGGATTTACAAATGAGGACAGAAAAAAAGAAATAACAGAACAGCAAAAGAAGTCAGTAAAGAGAGCTCATCCTCTAGCTTATCCCATAGCTGAGCTCTTAAGGGACATAAAGGGAAAAGGGGTACAGTACCCCTGAGCACCCAATTCCTCCCACCTGTGCACAGAAGAGAAGCACCACAGGGCAGGTTCACGTGCCTTTCCTTCCTTCTACCTGGAAAGTTTCATCTTTCTGGATTGAACACTGAATAAAAATATTTGCCCACATTTCACGTTTTCCTAATCAGTTGTTCTAAAATTTGCCAAGATTTTAGAAGCTCCCTATTTAAAACTATACAAAATTTTGTCACAGGAAAGTATTATGGGGGAAAAGGGAAGAAATATCATCCCTTTGATCTTCAGATCCCACACTCCAGTGTTTTTAAATGGATGTCCTCAAGACCTCACAGGCTTTTCTTAAATGGGGTAAAACTGTGCAACTTTAAAAAGAAGCACACCAATTTTCAACTTTGGGTCAAATGAACTCTGAACTTGACCCACAAGTGAGATTCTCACCACTGGCTGGGGGTGAGGCTTCAGCTAGCCCAGAGGTCATGGTGGCTGGCTAAGGGGCAGGGCACGGGCAGCTTGCCCGAGAAAAGAACAGCCAATCAAGACACTGGCAGACAAGCTCCAATGGACTGACGGATCTACCAGCCAATCTCCAAAAGGCCAACCCTGTTTACCTCTCTCATTTCCCTAAAATTATAAATACAGCTGCCCAGCTGAGGTCCCGTGTCATTTCCCCTGCATGCCTTTTCCCCTGCCCCTGTTACCCCTGCTACCCCTGCCTGCGTCACTTCCCATGCCCTTCATTATGGTGCAGGTGAATTTGGCCCGGGAGCAGCAAATCCCAATAAACATCTGCGCCTTAATTTACACCCATCCCTTCTGATTTTTTTTCTTATTTTTTTACAAGCATAGATCAACTTCTCCCATGATAACCCAAGCACAAAGAAAGTTAAGCTCAACCTCACTGAAAACAAGAATCCCCTATCCCACTGTAAAACCTATAGAAAGTGCTGCCTTGAGAGGAAAAAGTTAGGTGTTCATCTTTATTTGTTGTAGAAGGGAAAATGATTAATTACTGCCTGGGTTGCAGAGGGGAAATGAACTTGCAGGCTTGTGTGAAAACAACAAAATGCTGTTTTTCCAGAATAGCTGATTAAGAACACAGTGTCCTAAGTGCATAGCAGTGGGGCGCCCTTTCCTGGCTCCCAGCTCTCACAAGGGAGGGACAGCACTGCAGGCCCAGCCTGGTCACCCGCGGGCAGACACGACTTCCGCAGTTATTGTCCCTCTGACAGTCTCAGGGACAGGGACGAGGCCTCAGAGACCTGGCAGGACTGAGGGCTGCCAACTTGTTCCCCATGTTGCCACATATATCAGGATCGCAGAGGTTTTATCAAGGGAAAGAAGGAAGGCCAGGCCCGCTGAGTAGCTCACCCTTGCACTCTGCTGCCCTGGAGCTGCAAATCCTGCTGGATTCCCTGGAGCCTCCAAACATGCTCCACCTGCTCCGGGAGACGATTCTGAACAAGAGGGCTACATGAGCAGTGATCATATTTCCTTGTCTGAAAATTGGGGCACAAGCTGACAAACATGAAAACACTTCTGAAATTCACCATGCAGAGTATAGGAAACCAGGACCAGCTCAGGAACCAGAGGGTGTGTCATGCCTGCCTGCCTAGCAGTATTCCCAGGCCCCTCCCCAGCAGATCTGATTCAGCAAGTATCTGTGTTTGGGTGGTGCCAGAGAATCTTAATTTCTAACGAGTTGCTGAGGAGAGTCTTAAACTCAGGTGAGCCTGGGAACACATTTATGCTTCAATAGCATGAGTTATGTTAGCTTGTAAATGTAACAAGAATGAATATCTATCTTCTTTTAATCCACCAAATACTACTACTGCTTTGATAATATCCAATTTATTATTTTGTCTCTTTTCACTTCATTTTTTATTGCTGCATTATAGTTGTACATACTGATAGGATTTGTTGTTACATATTTATGCCTCCACGCACTAAACAATATCACAGTATACTTTGGCCAGTAACACACCCCAGCACTTTCCCCACTCCCTCCTCTTCTCCCACACTTCCCTGACAATATCCATTTTAAAGAGAGAGGTTAGTAACTTGTAAAAAGTTACACAACTAGTAAATGACAAGGGATTCAATAGAGGTCTAGCTTCAACAGCTACACTGTAGCCACTATACATACACTGGGTTGGGTATATTAGATGTATTCAACTTAATGAGATTTCAATTTATCATGGGCTTATGAGGATGTAACTCTATCATAAGTCAAGGAGTGCTACCATAAACCGAAGACATATCAAAACAAGAAAACTACAGACCAATATCCCTGATGAACACTGACACAAAAATCCTTAACAAGGTTCTAGCAAACTGCATTTAAAAACACATTGAGAGGATAATTCACCATGATTAAGTGGGCTTCATTCCAGGGATGCAAGACTGGTTAAACATATGCAAATCTATAAATGTGATTCACCACTTAAAAAGAATTAGGACAAAAACCATATGATCATCTCAATTGACACACAAAAGGCCTTCAATAAAATCTAGCACCCATTTATGATCAAAACTCTAGAGAAGATAGGAATCAAAGGAACCTAATTATGTAAAGGCCATATATGACAAACCCTCATCTAGTATAATACTAAGTGGAGAAAAACTGAAAGCATTTCCACTAAACCTGGGAACCGGCTGCCCACTCTCACCACTTTCATTCAATATAGTCCTCAAGACACTAGCCAGAGCAATCAGGCAAGACAAAGAAATCAAAGGAATAAGAATAGAAAGAGAAGAAGTCAACCTATCCCTTTTTGCCAATGACATGATCCTATATCTGGAAGACCCAAAAAACTCCACCAGAAAACTACTTGAGTTTGTAAACAGATTTAGCAAAGTGGCAGGCTACATGATCAATACCCATAAATCAATAACTTTCCTATACACTAACAACAATAGGGCAGAAGAAGAAATCAAGAAATCCATCTTTCCACAATATCCTGAAAAAGAATAAAATACTTGGGAATAAATCTAACAAGGGAAGTAAAAGATGAAAATTATTGAACATTGAAGAAGACCCAAGAAGATGGAAGGATGTTCCATGCTTTTGGTTAGGCAGAATTAATATAAATGGCCATTCTGCCAAAAGCAGTGTACAGATTCAATGAAATCCATCCACCAATATTACTATTTACAGATATAAAAAAATAATTCTCAAATTCATTTGGAACAACAAGAAACCCAATATAGCAAAACATTACTTATCAAGAAAGAAGAAACAGGTGGTTTCTCAATACCAGATCTAAAATTATACTATAGAACTGTAGTAACAGGAACAACATGATATGGTATCAAAATAGTAATAAAGACCAATGGAATAGAATAGAAAACTCTGAGACAAACCCACAAATCTTTAAACATCTGGGGACTGGAGCAGTGGCTCAGCAGTTATGGTGCTTCCCTGGCATGTGGGAGGACCCAGGTAAGAACCCCAGCACCACATACACAACTAAGTGTCAGAGCAACATAAACCAGATGAAACACTAAACAAAACTGGTCCTCTCTTTCACTCTCTTGCACTGTTCCTCTCTTGTAAAAAAAAAAAATCTTTAAACATCTGATCTTTGACAAAGGGGATCAAAATATAACATGGAGGAAAGACAGCCTATTCAACAAATGGTGCTGGACAAAATTCAAATCAAAATGGATCAAGAAACTAGGAATTAAACTAGCTACTGTTGAACTGCTAGGTTAGGACCAATACTGCAGCATATGGGAGTAGGCAATGACTTCCTCACAAGACACCCAAAGTGAAAGAATTAAAGTCAAGAATCAATGAGGAGGATGCCAATAAGTTAAAAAACTTTTGCTCAGGCAAAGAATTGGTCAAAACTGTCAAGAGAATGGGAGATAACTATGGCCTGATTCTTCCCACAGGGAATTAATATCCAAAATTTACAAAGAACTCAAAAATCTTGATATCAAACATAAACAACCCAATCAAATAAATGGGCCAGGGAGCTAAAGAGAAACATCTCAACGGAGAAAATTGAGCACACCAATGAATACGTGAGAAAGTGTTCTAAATCACTATTAATCAGAGAAATGCAAATGAAAACTACATTAAGATTTCACCTCACTCCAGTCACACTGGTGCAGATGAAGAATACAAACAGTAACAAATGCTGGGGTTGTGGGGAGATAGGAACACCAGCACACTGTTGGTGGAACTGTCGGCTGGTACAGCTACTCTGGAAAGCAGTGTGGAAACTCCTCAGAAAATTAGGGTTGGATCTACCTTACAAACCAGCTATCCCTCTTCTGGGTATTTCCCCAGAGGAGTTAGAATCAGCACATTACAGTGACACAGCAAAATCAATGTCCATAGCAGATCAATTTACAATAGCTAATTGACAGAATCAACCCAGTTGCCCCTCACTGGATGAATGGATCCAGAAGCTGTGGTATATATATACAATGGCGTTCTACTCAGATAAAACTAAAAACTAAAAACAATGGCACTGTAGACTATGAAAGTAAATGGACAGCTATGGAAGAAATCATGCTAACCAAAGAGTCAAGGGTTGAATGTTTTCACTCATTTGCAGAGGCTGGAGCTAAACCCAGGCTTGGGTGAAAGGTTCTCAAACTCATGTACTAGACTCAGCAAAGGCATAGCCACACATAATCTAGGGGAACAACAGATATGTAGTGGGAGGTGGGAGGGGAGAGGAAGAAGGAAAGGGAGAGGGAGGGAAGATAGGGAGGGATCTAGGGAGATAATCAACAATGTAGCATTCACTTTACCCCCATGAGAATCCAAATAATACCTATGCAATCATTTAATTCTGGAAAATTCACATTCTAAACATTTATATCACTTACAGGGGCAAAATACAGAAGAATCAAGAGACTGTGGTATGGTTGGCTCAGTGTTTATGATGCTTGAGGCACTTGCCTGGCATGCTCAAAGACGCAGGTTCGAACCCCTGCACCACATACACAACAAAGTGTCCGAGCAACGAAAGCCACGTGAAAAATTAATAAAATTGATTCTCAGGATGCATCCAACAAGTTCTTACTGAGGCCCTCCCTGTGGATACAGCAGTGCAGATAATAGACCCCTGCTGTCCAGGAGCTCACACATTCCTAGGAGTGCACACACTATCAACCAGGAAGCAAAGAAGCCCCAGGGTCCATCAGATAGTGCCAGGGCCTGGGAATCAAGCAGCCAGGGAAGATCTCACTAGTAAGGCACTACCTGAGCAGAGGCCTGAGGGCTCTGGGGAACAAGCCACAGGATATCTGGGGAAGAGCATTCCACAGAGGAAGGAGAGTGCTGAGCTCACTCCTTGGCCCCCAAGCACAATCCTCCAAAACTCTATCTGCATAGATGGCTCCAAGTTTCTCCCAGTTGCTTAAGGCTGAAACTGGGGTGGGAATCTTCTCCCTTCCCCACTCTGGAATCTTCTCCCTTCCCCACTCTCCACCTCCCCCAGGCCTGGACATTCTTTCTGTCTTCCTACAGCCTCAAGCTTAAAGCCATTTCCCCAGGGTGACTTTTCTAAAGGCCCTATCACCTGCAGATCCTACAGTGCACACATCACACACTGCACTTCTCCCAGCACTAACCACAACCATAATTACACCATTATTTCTGTAATTTAATGTCTGCCCCATCCCAATAAACTAATCTCCATGAGGGTAAGAATTGTGTAGGCTGGTCTCTTTGAGTTTCTAGTGCCTGAAAATTGGCCAAGTAGACCATTAGGGAAGAAATGAAGCCTTCCTTCTCATGCTTCTGAGCTCTGAGAATAACACGGTTACAGTTTTCTACCCTACTGTGCACACCAGGAAGATTTCCTCCCTGATAACAAAAGTTAGGAATTAGGAAAGAGCCGTGCTCAAGTCCTAAAGTGGGCCCTTTGGACTGCATTTGTATTCTGTCATTTCATCTTACTATATTCTAAAAGGAAATCATCAAAGCAAGACTGCCCCTCCTAAGACCACACGAGGTCAATCATCCTCTAGGAGCGAATTAAAGTGATGTGCTTCACGTCCACAATTCTTAGAATTTTGAAAATATAAAAGGAACGGGTGCCACCTACTCTGTGACAGAAATTAAAAGGGCAGTGCTGCCAGACTCTCGCATACCACAGGATTTAAATGCTACTGGCAGTCACCATTAGTTAGCTCCCCCCTTGCTGGCTGCCAGATACACTGCTAAGTGTTACACACATTAATCTCATGTAACTGAACTGATCTAAGTGAAGCAGTTCTGCAGAGCTCCAAAGTCTTTGCAAAGCATGCCAGTTAGGGCCCAGTGTCCCAATACCAAATGGACCAGCACCCAAAGTGCTGATCCCAAGTGTGAGGCACTCAGCTGCTCTAGTCCAAGCG
Organism: Aplodontia rufa; assembly: GCA_004027875.1. NCBI lineage: Eukaryota > Metazoa > Chordata > Mammalia > Rodentia > Aplodontiidae > Aplodontia > Aplodontia rufa. Next base: position 3,460 of record PVKS010025970.1, on the reverse strand, counting down.
CACCAGCTTACAGACCCGGGGACGGGGAGTGACTGGCACAAGATGACACAGCCTGTTACCAGCTAACTCTGGCCAACAACCTGATCTCTGTGGGAACATGCATCGTGACAGACTGAACTACCACTTGCAGAAGGTCCCTGAATCCCTCAGAAGTGACCCAGTCAAGCTTCCTAAGGAACACAGCCATGTTACAAAAATCCTAAAGTGCCATTTAGAGCTGAGCAAAAGTAAAACAGAACTCTGCTGTTCATTCTTTTTGCAGCTGTCACTGATCCGAGTTGCACAACAAGCCTCTTGTCTCTGCATTCCCAAGCAGCCCTTCTGAGCAACAGAAGTCCAGGAACAGGAGGCCCTGGACCCAGGCCAGCAGGACCAAGCTAAACAGGACTGAAAGCAGGCTGCTGTAGCACTCCTTTATCAAACACTCTGGAGGGCCAAAACCAGTTTTGCATGCATGATCACACTTCTACACAAGAGCAGAGCAAGAGTAAAGGCCTGCACCCGGATCAGCACCCTCATTTGTATGACTTCTACAGCCTTATTTATACTGAAGTAAATTTTCTGTGGAATCCAACCACCCCGCCCCTTCCCCAAATTGACCAGCTAATAATCAACAGCCTTCTATAATAATACCACTCACTAGCCTCCCCTGGGCCTGCCAGGCCAGCCTAAGCCAGCAATTACATGCCTTTGGTGATATGAAGCTCTTTTGAAGAACTCATCCTATATGGCCTTATGCCATCTTCAAAACCCAACAGCTAGTACCCTGAAGCAGCAGCCCTCAATAGAACTTTGGTTCTGACCCAGGGCTCCAAAACACAGCTCCTCTGCTTACCATAAACCCAGTTCAGCCTGCAACAGGCTGAGGCCTACTTAACCTCCCACCACAGAACACCTCAAGGTGACCCACAGAGAGTGAGAGCTGAAGCTGGACTCCCACCCCACCCCAGCCTCTCAGCCTAAGCTCCTAGGCACCTCAGGTTTAGGCAGCACATGGATCCCCAGTGATGATATATGACAGCAATACTCTGTTTAAAATCATAGTCACTCATTCTATGAGTTCTGGGTTTTCCTGGATTTTTTTAAAGTAAAAATTAAATGAAATATACACAAGAGCACTTCAAACACTTCAGGAGCTAAATAAGGGTATTATTTGGGGATGCTGACCACTCTTGAGGACTGACAAAGTAGGAAAATAATTTCACAGGTCTCCAGCACCCTTGCAATAGGACTCGGCACACAAGCCAGTCTGACCTACGCTGAGTCCTAGAGCTACGACCTGGGCAGGTAGCTCAAGTGTCTACTGCTCTCATTCATACATACATCCCTACTTTATCACAGGGAATGTCAGGTAAGAAAAGGAAGTCACTCTTCTAGCATGGTGTACAGCACAAAATAAATCATCAACGAATGCCCATTGTCCTTAATACTTCTGAAGAACTTCTTCAGTTCTTTTCCCTTTCTTTAATTTTTCAAATTCTTCTTTTGAGATTAACAATCCACATATCCTCCTACTCTAGGAATGCAATGTATTTCTCCTCAGGGTCTGTGTGGGAAATCATGTCAAGATATTGTTGGTCCTATGTATGCATTGGTTCAACATCCATGGATTCAATTCAGAAAATGTCCAGGGGGAAAAAATCTGTCTGTACTAAATATACACAGACATTTTTCTTTTCATTACTCCCTATAAAATATAGTGGAACATCTTTCACATAGTACTTACACTACATTAAGTATTACAAGCAATCTAGAGATGGGAACTGTACAGAGGAATATGCATAGGTTATATGTAAAAATTATTCCATTTTCAAGAAGGGACTTGAACATCGTCAGAGGTTGGAATCCATGGGGATTCTAGAACCAATTTCCCAGGAATGCTAAAGGATGACTGTATGTCCAATGATGGTCACTCCAGCATTGTTTGAGATCTTCAGTACAAAATAGCACCCACTAATTATAATACATTACAGCACTTAAAACAAAAAAAAATTGGGGATTAGAGGTGTAGCTTCATAGTAACGAACTGTCTAGCACACATGAGCCTCAAGCCCCATCACTGCAAGAAAAAAAAATTAAGATATAAAACTTTTTATGTTATGATCAAATACAGATTAATTTTTTAAAAAATGTGTAAGGCTAGTTGTCCAATAGCTCATCAGTGAAGAGAAAAGAAGAGTAACACGGTACAAGGATTTTTGTAGGCAAAAATAATCACCCCCAAGTCCACATCCTAACCCAGAACTTGTGAATACACTACCTTACAGACAAAGGGGGCTTTGCTGATATGGAAAGGAACTTGAGCTAGGACACTATCCCAGATCAAGCTGGACCCAACCTAATCATAAGTGTCCTTTAAAAATCAAAAAACACTTTTCTTGATTTGACTACAGAAGGATGGTCAGGAAGAAGATAAAAATGGAAAAGAGGGTCATCAACCAATAGACATTGGCAGCCTCTAGAAGCTGGAAAACACAAGAAAACAGGCTCTTCCATAAAATCTGTGATGCACTGATTTTAAGTCAGTGTGACCCATGTCAGGCTTCTGACCTACAGAAGCACGAGAGAATAAACTTGTACTGTTTTGTGCTGCTAACTGTGGTAGGTACAGCAGCAATGGAAACTAACACAGAGGAGAAAGATGGATGAGTTACTTAAAATTTTAACCTTTCCAGATAGTCTGAATCTTTACTATATATTTAACTTATTTTGATTGGGATGTGGGGGAGAAATTCTTTGCCCTTCCTTTTACGTCACGATTCCCCACTTACATCTCTGTCCCACCTTAGTCGTCCTCTCCTTCACGATGGCTCCCTCCTGGGTCCTCGCTCTTATGCTGGACTTAAGCTGATGTCATGAGGTTTGGTCCACCTTGTTGGATACTGAATGCCTTAAAAACAGGGTTCAAGGCCCATTCTTTGTAAACCCACCACCTCATAATAGGCTCGGCACACGGTTAATGATTAGCAAGTGTTCACCCAACTGGGTAACTACTGGTTATCACTAAACCCTAAACAATTTAGTAAATCCTGGTTTTAAATTAACAAGAGGACTCCTGTTGCAGAAAGACTGTTATAACTTTTTCTTTTACATTTATAATCTCTTCTGAGGGGGACAATGCCACCACACAGTTGTTACATCTAAGGTTTAAAACAATCTGAAAACTGAACTCTACTCTGGTGATTCTTTCAATGGCAAATAAACCAGGAAAGGGGAGACAGTGAAATTTGGCTCCATGTTTACATACAAAACGCTGCATCCACTAAGACCAGAGCCAGCAGCTTGTGTTTTAATCCCCCAACCGAATTCTGTTTAACAAAGGTCATTAGCACACCTACCTCTGAGAAATGGTCATTTTCAGGGCTCAGGGGTCAAAGTACTAAAGGGGCTGCAGGCTTGTGTTTGAATGAGACATCTTGAATTAAAGACTTAACAAATTCCTAATCCAACCATAGACAAG